>JAODAH020011904.1:0-65087 GCA_027574865.2 Coproporus ventriculus | reverse complement strand
GAGTTGACATGTTTTTCGGAACCTCGCGTTAAATGATTTGAGTCCTGTGTAGGACTGTTTACCGGACGTTTCGACTGGATAATACCAGCCATCTTCAGCGGTTATCTGATACTAAAGTATCAAGCACCACTTTGAGTGACATTTTGTTAGCAGATCGCAATAATTTAAGAAGTAAAGCAGTATTTTATCATTGACAAGTCCAGTTCTATAACAATCTCATAAACCTATAAATCCATCTGAATTGCTTTTTTTTGTAGTTTTAAATTAAAATCCTGACATTATAGAGCAATTCTATTCTAGATTCGGTTTCAGTGTTTCTATCACTAAAAGAAGGGAAATCATGTTGAACTCTATAATTTTGAATAATAGATAGGCTGCATTTCATATGATCATATGATTGTATCATAAAAATGTAATATTGAAATTGTTAAAAAAATAGTGTTTATTTTGTGATTATAATATGATCGAACTAATGTTATATATTGTTTTAAAATTTAATCACCGTGTACAAAAAGTTTATATTGCTATACCATTATCTTAAATAGATGCAGATATAAACAAGTATTATAAGATATTAATGGTTCTTTTACCTAATAAAAAAATTACCTTATCTCAGCACAAAGTATTATAAGATACAAAAGAAATATTTTATCTATTGAGTTATTAATTGAGAAGCAAATGATACAAAGAAAATATAAATGATAAAAAAGTATTTTATTATACAACACAAAAATATAGTTATTTACAATTTGTTTGTAATATTTGTTTGTAGAAATATTTTGAAATTATAATTAGTGCATACACATACTTCATATAAGAAATGAATGTTGATTATAAAACAAAATATTTGGCAAGATTGTACACTCAAAATCACGAGAATAACAATTGTTAATTATTTAATACTAATTAAGTATAAAATGATCAGGTTATCTTACAATTCACTGTTTTACACAATTGCTAACATTAAATGCAACTAATACAATGACACTCACTATTTTTAATATCAACAATTTTTGAGTGCTATAACAAATCCCCCCTTTTTTGAGCAAACTTTATGTATTAAATTTTCTGAGTCATAGTAAAATAAGGGAAAAAGTTTAACTATAGAAATTTTAAGTATTAACATACAATACTTAAGTATGTTTTAATGACATTTAGTTCCCCAATAAGTTTCCAAAATATTTAATCGAGGTTCACTGTAGTAGCGGGTTAAAAAAACTTTAGTGTAAAACTAAATCAAAATAACAAATCACATCATTTTTTACGGATCTACAAAAGCAATCATAATGTATCGAGTACCTTTAGTAACCAATAAGCCTTCATGGAAATGTGTGAGTCTTCCAGGATGCATTAGTATCCAACCAGGTTTTGTATCAACTACACTACAGTTGTATCGAATGAATCTGCAGCCACCACCTTCATAATCCACATTTCTTTCATTTAAAGCAATATTAATTGTGTATGTAGAACTATCATGATGGGGTCGTAAAGAAGGTTGTTCGTCAGGACGATATCTCACCACAAAATTCATTAGGGAACGAGGTGGATCATGTATGTATCCAGTAAATACATGCTCTTGTAATGGTCGAATATATTGTTGAAGAAAGTAAAGCCAGTGTCTCTCCCAGCCAACTTGATTCATGTGAATGTCACGTGTTGGGACAGCTTCATATCCACCTTCGAGACGAGTGTCTTGATTCTTTCCATCAGACCATTTACCAAAAGCTTCCATCATATGGATTAAAGCATCGCAAAATTTTCGTGAAACTACTGGGAACCAATACACATCTGGACAAGGCTGCAATTTTTTTTTTGCAAAGTATTAGTTTCAAAACAATATTTCAAAAGTTTAAAACTTTGGTAATAAAATCAATCATGTTTATTTCAATGCAAAAACCAAAAATCCCAAATATGTATGTATAGTCATAATAGAACAAGATTAAATAAAAAATATTTTACAAACCTGTGCATTCTTTTTCTCAGGATTGAAATTTTCAGCATATTCTTCATGTATATATCGTGCTTCCCAATCTTTTTGATTCTCAAAAATTTGATACATTTCAGGCTCAACAATTGTTGTTTCAAATGATTCTGGATTAACAAGATGTCCAAAATCCAATCGATTTGAAACATAAAGAAACACATCCAAATCTCTTAAATTCATGCAGAACGCCATATCAGCATCCAACTGGTCCCTAGTGTAGTGAATCTTACTCCTATCATAGCGCTGTAGAAGAGTGGCATTAATAAGGTAGCAATTTGCAATGAAGGGAACATTCCAAAGGCCTCTGTACAGAAAAAAAAAGACAAATATAACATGAGGCTGTTTAATGTAAATAAGTGGTGCTTTTCATTAGCAATGATTGGTCTGTAAACATGAGGGGGCCGTAGCGCGTTTATTAACCTCGCGGGTGAAAAAAAGAAGCAAACAAATTCTGTCGAGTACACCAATTCACCAATCAAATCTTAACATTGACCCTTATTAGAGGAGACAATTATTGTATTAGGTCCCCATGGTATGGACAAACACGCGCGCGCCTCGCCAAAAACAAACGTGCAAAAATTTCCAATAAAACATTCGCAGATGCGTGGCCGCAATGCAAATGAAGGCGCATCGCCGTCCTAAACACATCTGATGTTGTATACAATGCGTACGAAACGTTTGATATTGTTAATGGCGTTTTTGGCCTGTTTTAGTTTCGTTTTAGCGGCAAGAGGTGGGGGCAGAGGTGAGTTGCATTGGGGGACTAAAGATGCATGGATGTTAATATGATTGTTAATGATAATGTAACAATTGCAGGTAAGCAGAGAGGCCGCGATAGGATTTATAATTCCAGGATGCCTGTCATCATACAACATAGGAATCCAGCTGCAGCTAGTTACTATGATCATAAAGATGTAAGTTAACAATAAAATAGAAATAAGAAACGTTTTGTGACCAAAATCTCAATTGTCTAAGCTTTTTAAGATGATCAAGATGAAAAATTTACTCTGCATGTTTAATTAAATTCGTTAAAGGATTGTTTCTTTCTCAGAAAAATTATGCTATGCATCTAGTTACTCGTTGACTATCTGATAGTAAACAAATAATTTATGTGTCATTAGAATAGAGCAATAAAAACACAATTTGGTTAAGTGGTAGATTAGCATATTTGTCTTAATAGAAAGTGGAAAGCATGTCTATATTTATCGAGCTGCTTTCAATATTAAACATGCTCAGAACTGGATGTATTGTGTGATTAAAAGAGCAAAATCTATTTCAATGCTTGTTCTTTAAATTCTTGTGAAATTTACAAAATTTAAAGAAAAGTGTTCATTATTTCATTCTATTTTGGAATTGTCAGAATTCTATTAATCTAATACTAAGACTATGCTAAAATCTTTTTATTACAAAATCGAAGCATTAGAATAATGTGGTACATGTAAAACATATAAAGTAACGTTAACCTTTGTTTAATCTTTGTTAAACTTTTTTACTCTTGAGAAAAGAAAACGAAAAAAAAAAAAGATTTTTCAAGGACGTATTGACCAATAAGCCTATAAACTACAAGAGACTACATAAGTATATGGGATTGTGATGCTTTACATTATCCTGCATTTTATATGCAAGCAAAATATTTCAATAATATCTATTAAAAACTGGTGTAAATATTTCAAGATTTTTGTTATAATATTTTGTTTTTACTAAAAACACAAATTTTGCTAAATCAAATGATCTTTATTACTTCTAAATATAACTATTATTTTAAAAGAATGTAAAAAAAAGAAACTTTCCTAGAACCATTTGTATTGCAAGCTTAGCAGAATGTAGATAAAAAATGATAAAATATATCTGTTTCATCTAGTATGGAAACTTTAAAACATCTAATAAATTTATTATTAATGTTTAAGGGTGCAAAAATAATCAAATCCAGCCATTTTGAATTGGATTATATGCTTGGACGAAAGATAACTTTCTTTTGCATGGCAAAGGGTCTTCCAAGGCCCGAAATTGTTTGGTTTAAAGATGGAATTGAACTTTTTGCACACAAATTTTTTCAGGTAAGTTAACATTATATAACTAATTTATAATAGCCATTTTCGGCTACATCCAGATTTTCCATTTCTAATTATACACAATTTCCGGAGGTTAATTTCGTTCGTTTGTTTAACCAAATTAGTCAAAAAGAATTAAAAATAATGCAAAGCAGTTGATATAAATGGCTGGTTTAATGGTGAATTGAACAAAATTAATCATAAATTTTAGAATAGTAACACTCAATTTTTCACTTCACCTGTTATAAATTTTTGTTTTACCTTGTTTATCACATTAATTCTCCGTTTCTTATTGTTTATTGTAACTATCAGTAAAGTTATTAAAAATGTAGAAAGTTTAAAAATGACATAATTACGAACAATTTATGCTTATTAAAAAATGAAAAATAATCAGGTTTCATGAAATAGACTTAATCTTCCATGTAATTTTAGAAGAATGGATTACACACACTACTAATCAGTTAGTCAGTGTTCAAGAAACTTCAAAAGATCAATCAAATTTTCTAAATCAATTTTTATCATAATCAAAATACCTTCCTTTTGTAGTAGTTAAAAAAGTGAGAGGAGAATACTTTAAACTATGCAATAGAAACAGAACACAAAAATTCAGAAGAAAAAAACAAATAAGAAAAATACATCAGAGTCAGAGGAAATATCTTTATTTTTCGCTTGCCAGAAAATATGAAACATCAAACAACATTAAGAACAGGAATAGAAAGATATATCCTTTAGAAACAAGTACAGATTTTGGTTACAGCAATTAAAGTATCTGATAACCTCGAAATTAAAGGTAACAATCAAAGTGTTACCGTACAACTTAACGCAATCAAAATGTTACCCTACAACACATGAATTAAAAGAACAGGTGGTATATATGTAACATAACAAATTTCTTTTTTATTCATTCCAATAATGTTAAACTGTATCTTACACTAATTCAGTTTTTGACTTATCTTCAATAGGTCTGGGATATTTTAAAAGATGTTATTTAATAAAAAAAATGGCTCAAAATATATATAACATTTGATTTCTTTTAGGTTCATGAATGGCCAGTAGGAAATGACACAGTTAAAAGTAAAATGGAAATAGATCCAACAACACAGAAGGATGCAGGATATTATGAGTGCCAAGCTAACAACAAATATGCAATTGATATTCGAGGTTTTAGAACAGATTATGTCATGTTTAATTATTAAGAAAAAACTATGCAAGCTTTCTTTTACATCACAATTCTTGATAGTTGGCAATATAAAGATGACGCAGTATTTCCTCTATACGATACAAAAATCCACATAAATAATTTCTATATAATATACGATGTAAATATAAAAAAATTATAACAAAATCATTTCTACCTCCTTTATAAATATTCCATAACATTGTTTATGTTCAGATCTTTTGTAATCTGTGGTAATTTAATACACTGGATAAATTTTTATTTTTGAAATTTTAAAGAAATTTGATATTTTTTAAATAATTGGTGCATGTACAAATGAGCAGAAAGAAAAGAATTAGTGAAATAAAGAAATTGCAAACTACTTTTTTAATTTGCTTATTTTTTGACAAACAAAATGTAGGATTTAGATGTCTTAAGTTTTTCTTTACTTATGATAGACATCTTTTACACTTTTATTTTTTCCAATTTATTTAATATATCTAGTTCTAATATTCATTAGATATGAACTTAAGAAAAATTGATAAATTGCAAAAATCTAAAAAATCCTTTTTCAATCAAATCATTGTTTAGTATTGGCTTGATAATGATGGGAAACAATATTGAACAAGATTATTATAAAGTTTCGCTTTCCCAAAAATTCTGTGCTTTGTAGAGTACCTATAGATGTCCGCTTTGAAGGAAATATACTGATGAAATTTGTTTACTACATCTCACCATATAAAACTAAATAATAGCACAATTTAAATCAGTGTTAGCAAGTGCAAATCACTTTTGATAAGGCATATCAATATATCAAACATGGGGGGACCGATTATTTTAAATTGATCCCAATTGATGGCAATTTGCATAAAGCAATAGAAGAAGCAGACTGCACGTCGCCACTTCCATTTACTATTACGTAATTTCGCCGGCATACACGCGAAATTTAATTTTTTTGGGAAAAACACATCTGAAATGAGGTTAGGATTGTATCTCGCTTTATTACTTTTCATAATAGTGGTAAATCAAGTGCATGGACGAAGAGGAAGAACTAGATCTAGGACAAAATCTAAGGTAAATAAAATAAACATTTAAAATATATTTAAATATTTGTTGTAATTGAGGTTAATTCTTTTAGTTTCAAATAGGACTACCAATTACTGGGAAATATAGAGATCCAGAATCGGATCAATACTATAATAATAATAATGTAAGTTAGTGCAATTTGGTGACATAGTTGCCATTATAATATTTGGAAAGAGGGAATATAAGGGGCCTCTTTCATTTTTATTTATTGAATAAACATATCCCTTAATTCAACACTATGTCACTGGTTCGAACGCTTATTCAAAAATTGATTTAATATTTTATTTCAGGGTGCTAAAATAACCTTAGCTTCTCATTTTGATTATGAATATGTACTAGGACATAAAATTGCTTTCCTTTGTGTTGCTAAGGGTAATCCACGACCACATATAACCTGGTATAAAGATGGGGCTGAAATTTTCTCCCATTTGTATTTAAATGTAAGAAAGAAAGATGCTTAAAATAAATTTATTGTAATTGATTTATTTGTAGGTACATGAATGGAGGATAGGAACCGATAGAGTGAAAAGCAAATTGGAAATTGATCCAGCTACACAAATGGATGCTGGTGTATATGAGTGTACTGCAGATAATATGTATTCAATTGATCGTCGTTCTTTTAAGACAGATTTCAGCATTGCTTTCGACTGATTGTTATTTATTTTATTATGATAAATATATGGCAAACTTTTGTATTATTAGATTGTATTTATCTTGAAATATATAAGTGTGCATTTAATTTCTCATATGTATTCAAAATGAACAAAATATTGAAAAATCGCATTATATATCCTACACACTTCATAAATATCTTAATAGAAATGTTGACGTAAGTTAAATTATGACAGAACAAAGTTCTAGTTTTGGTTATAACCAAATCGATTTTGCTTGGCCTTAACTGCCAATATGCTGACATATACATGACACAATTCACGTTCCCATATGGTTATGTAACCTAACCTAACCAAATTACTTTCTATTATATTTTGCAGTGTGGAATTTTTCCAATTATGTAAATGCTTTAATATGACATTGAAATTATATACTAACTGCAGTTGAAATATTATGAGATATTATAATTATTCTAAAGATGATCATCTTGCAAACAAGCAGATTCACTCAGCTTTCATTTATAAGAAGAAATATTGAATACTACACAATAAAACTAGTATGCTAGTATAAGATACCTAAAGACGCTAATCTAAAGGTTATTGCTAGGTAAATATATTGAATTGGCCCAAGAAACGAATTTTAATCTTATTGATATATTATTGTCACCCAACCTAAAAAAGTGACAGATATTAGCCCCCTACCCTCCTAATGCCATCAGAGGCCTTAAAACAATTTCTTTCTTTCATAAACTACTTAATCGATTTTCTTCTAAAAAATCATAAAAATAAAATAAAAACTTATAAGTCTTTCCCAAAAGGGGTTTTCAAACATTTTTGAATTTAAAAAATTATTCTATAATAAAACATGTTAAAAAATTAGATTTTTTAAAACTGGTTTAATTTACAAATTTGAAACTTGATAGGTAAATATATATTAACCAAACTTATCTACAAATGAAATTTTCGTAACAAGAGAGGAAAACAGCAAATATCGAGCGAGTGCTAATTAAATTCACGAGGGCGGAGTGAAGCGCAACCCGAGTGAATCTAAAGCACAAGCGAAGATATTTGCATTTTTCCTCAAGTTATGAACACTATTTTCTAGGCGACCTAAATTAAATTATTTTGACGTTTCAAAACTGTTATTTTTTCACCAAATGTCAAGTTAAAAGGCAAGTCTGTTGGTTGCTAAAGACAATATTATGATATGAATGTCAACTATTGAGATAAATTCATATCGTAACTGTTTTGATAATTCAAATTTTCACGTATAGGTGGTAGTTATGATATGCGTCGTTTTCGAGAGAGGTCGCCTAAAAAAAATTTTTGTCAAGGAATATTTGGTTGGATACACTTAAAAATAAAGAAATGATAAAAAACAAAATTTGTTGGATTTTTGAGCATTTTTAGGTTGGAAAATGTTAGAAAAACTATGGAGGGAGGTTCTTATAAATACTATTTTCATGGTTTCCTGGAAGATATATTAAGTAATTTTAGAAAAAATTTTTTTTTATTGTTTTTGGACCTTATGGTTGGGAGGGGGGTAGGTCGAATAACTTCAATTTCTATTAGTTTGGATAATACCACAATAACATTAACATAACAGTATTGTTGTATGGGCCAAATCACTATAATTACCTAGCAATAACCTTTAATATATCCTTTAAATTTAAATAAAGAAAATAATTGTAATGACAAATTTATCAACTTACCTCTTTGTGTTGTGAACTATATCCATATAGTCATTTGATCTTGCATAAAATCCATCTGTTGTGAGAGCACCCCAGAAGTTACTCCATGCTTTTCCAGGACGTGTAAGCATTGGTGCAACGATAGTTCTGTTTTGTTCAGCCAAGAGACGCAATGTGTGTGGATTATCAATATGAGCAATTGAATCGACGGAAAAGTAGTAATCGCATTTCTTTTGTAAGCATTGATCCCTGTAAAATTATATTTAAACATTTTATTTAACTTGTATAAAACTATAACTGATGCTTGCAATGAAAGTATGAGGTATTTAAAATGCCAATAACCAATTGTAGTTTAAAAACAGTGTTAATATATATTGAGCAAATGAATCAATGAATAATTTTATGTTTCCAGTTCTCTGTTAATTCCTTAAGTAATGTTGCAATTAACACCATGTATATCAGAACATAAAGTACATTGAATGATTACGATCTTTGTTATTATTTATGTACGGATTATACTTACAATGATAAATCTCTAGCCTTCCATTCGCTAATTCCATCTTCGGGTATGATTTGCTTAATACTTAAATAATCATTTTTATGTGTATCAACAAATTGTTTAATAACTTCAGTGTGAAATTTAACCTAAAAACAATAAATTATGTGTGTTATGCCCATGAATGAATTATACAGGTTCAGAAAAACTGGATGTAGGGGAGGCACTTCTTACGAATGCTCTGTTGGTGATTCTCAATTAAGCCGCACGTTGCGTTAGAGTAGTTGAGCACTTTTCTGTCCTTGTCTGACTAACAAAAAATAAAGGGTAGCATAGGATGTATTCCATTTACAGGTTCTCTCTAACCTGAAAAATATATTGAAAACGCATAGACAAGTACAAGTGGGCAGACAAAGACAGAAAATTATTCAACTGCACTAATGCAACATACAGCAAAATTGAGTATCACCCACAGAGTATCTGTAAGAAGTACTCGTATTTGATACCCCCTTCACCCGAGTTTCCGAACTTTTATAATTCAACCATGGTCATGCCTTAAATGGTGTTTTTCATTTTCAGAATATAGCAAAAATCAACTTTTAAAATGACAATGAAATATTTATTTTTACAGAATCTCTCATATCAACTTACATTATTATGAATGAATACATGCATACGTTTCTTTGGATATTCTAGTGCATTAATCTTTTGTAGTTGCTCAATTAAAAATGGAGTAGCTTCTTCAACAAATAAAGCCAAAAATACAATTGGGAATTTTTCTTGAGGAGTGGCCTCAAAATTGATATGCCCATCTAGGCAATGTTTACAACCTCCTTGAGGTGTCCATGATCGTGCTAAATAATTTCCCAAAGCATTCAACTGTATTTTTGATGGTCCATTACCATGCAAAATTAAAGGATCGGTTTGTGTCAAGAAATTTTTAAGGTGAAAATTAGTCATTTCTTTTTCATCCACTGGTTCCAATTGAAGTTCACCTGAAATGTAGTTAAGCACCACCAACTCTAGGCTTTTAATATTAATTTACACTTACTTGTCGCACCATTTAAATTTTGAAATATTTCACTATTATGATCCAATTTAAAATCATTTTCTTCACGAAACTGTTTATCTAAATAAGCTTTTGTAAAATATAATTGATCATCCTCACTATCACCAATCGGAGCTTTGTTTAAAAGTTTTAAAATTTCAGGGACATATCCCATATAAAGTCCGGAATTTAAATATTGTTTTCCTGATTTAATCTCGGGATATTCACCAGCAAGTGATTTGTCTGGCCAACATGCAGCTTCTGCTCCAAATAGAATTTTAGCCCCAGTTTTCTTAAACTTATCATATATCGATGCTAAATTTGACAGGAACATAACATCATAACTAAAATTTAATTGCTTGTGAAAGAGTAAATAATGTTTTTAAAAAGTTTACCCGTCGGAAAATAATATTATTTTGTCTGGTGTATCTTTATGTTTTTCTAAGGCTGCTTTGAGTAAATTAATTTTCCAACCCCCACCCGTTTGGGTTTTTATATTTTCCCCTCCTTTCCATTTTTGACCCATTCCCAATATATTTGGAATAATTCCATATTCTCTTGTTGTTTCCAGGTACCTCTGGAATCCATCAGTTTCTTCTGTTGCTACAGTATAGACTAGAATATCTTAAAAAAAAAACAAAATAAAGTAAATTCATACAAAATGCATTTATAAAGCATTGAATTAGTTTAAAGTAAACATATCTAAACATCTAATCAAACATAAAGTATTCAAACCTTTTATTAAATAAATGGTACAGTGAACGGTATAAACTTTCTCGTTAACAATTACGTTTTATATACTGTATATGATCAACTTAAAAAATCTACTATGTAGATGTTATATTACTATTAAAATGATATTTATGTTCAAAATTTGAAGAAAATCGTTGGAGCAGTTTTCAGGATATTCAGTTTGGTTCCAAATAAAGTACCCTTAATTATTGAAATAAAATAATGATATTTTCAAAATCAATTATAAACAGTGTAAAACTCCTAGATATCAAATTTCATCAAAATCGGGCCAATAGTTTAACCATTCGGATCGCGGATGGACGGATGCACATATACACACAGATTTAAAATATCGAAATTCATAAGACACTGAATTTCGATGTTATTGATTATTACTCTACAGTTTTCCAAAACTAAAAATTACTAGGAAATAGCGGCCCATCCAAGCGGTTCTTTCACGCCGCACTATTCTTCGAGTTTATCGCGACAGGGATCGCGACGTGATCAACAATCTTGTCGTTGTCTATCCACGCAGTCGCTTTGCTGTTGTCTTTTCTCGCGCCGAATTTTGGCCTGACCTTTCAATACCAATCCATGCGAAATAAAATCTGCAATCCTCCCGATTTTGTCATTTTAGGAAGCTGGAAAACGTAACTTTAGCAAAAAAAAAATTCAAAATTTTGAAAACTTAAAATCAGAAAAATTACTCGAAAATAAAAAATTGAAAATATCAAAAAATTCTTTGCATCGACTTTGCAGAGTCGTCATTAAGATTTCGCTTAATGTTTCGCTGGTTTACGAGAATGTTTCATTCGTGTTTGCCTAGATGTGCACTGAGAGATCAAACAAACACTGTCAAACATACTTTGTTCCAAACATTTTGTTTCGTTTGTAAATGTTTTGTTTGCCTAGTGCGCTCCCGCACTCATGGTGTTTCCAATGAAGGTTAAATAACGACTAACAACAACAATAGAGATAGAAATGAGTTTATGTTTCGTATCATTCTAATTTGATTTGAATGTTCCTGAACAATATACACCTACGCCGAAAAAAAACTGTTAATCAATTAATTACTTCATCAAATAATTCGATTTTACGTGATTTTAATCTTGAGTACTTGTGGCGCTACCTTCTATTTTTATTTTTATGGTCTCTGAAGTTTTTCATTTTTATTTTCTCATGATTTGGAGATATTTTAGGGGCATTCGAAATTCGAAACTTTCCAAAATAAGGTCAAAACATTAAACAATTGTAACATCTTTTTTAAATGCATCCCGAAAACTTGATCAGTATGCGGGATGACCTTCGGTTATAAAACATATTTTAGTGCGCTGTTATTTTTATAAGTGACCAGAGAAAAGAGATTTTAACGCATTCGCGACGTAATTAAACATATTTGTTTAAGCATATGAATCTATTATTGAATTTTAGTTTTAGAAATGCCTTATAATTCTGTAAATATATTTGTTTCCAAAAATTTATTGCTGAATGTAAAGTTTTAATTGTATATGGGCAAATTTATTAAAAAAAGTTAATAGGACCTCAGAATTTTGAGTCATTTGGTGACTCTTAGTCTGAGATATAGGACCGTTTATATTTTAATCATGTCTTTTTTCACTCAAGGAAAAAAAATTCAAATGAATCGATATTGCCCGAATTTTGCATTATCTGTTGACGCATGTTCAGAAAATATAAAAAAAACTCATTATTTTTTTTTACTTTTGAGATTAGAGCCGCCTGACACGATGTAATTTTGTATTTTTTCAAATGGTTCACGATTTTTTCGGAAAGATTAAAAATTGGGCCCGTTACAAGCTTAAACATATTTTCCTTGATATCTGCAAAATTTTTAATCCAAAAACGGTTCTAACGATTTTTTTGAAATCTTCAGATTTCTTAATAAACATAATCACGAATGTCTAGGAAAATTAAGAAAAAAATCTAATTAACGATCTTGGAGATTTTAAAAATTGATGAAACCGAAGAAATTTCTAATTTTCCACAATTTAATACTGCACTGCGACATCTATGAACATAGAATTCTTATTTCTTAAGGTGGTTACACATATGAGGCAGAGGAAAGCCGAGGCAGCCCCGTCCTGTTCTAAAGAGACAAATTTTTTATCCGTACACGAACGCGTATACGGCATGCTTCGGCACTGATTCATGTGCTCGGCTGGAAAATAAATAAAATAAAATTTTGTGTTAAAATGCGCGTCCACATCTGAGCACGTACCGAGGCAAGTTCGGCGGTTCCTCACTTTGATGAACCGACACCCGATAGCTCGGGTCGGGGCAGCGCCTGAGATAATCCGAGGCAAGTGGCTCTTTTCGTCGCGCCTTTTACATTGGCCGAACCGAGGCAGAACGAGACTGCCTCATTCGATCTTGGCTTGCCTCTGCCTCAGATGTGTAACTAGCTTAAAGTCAAGCTTCGAATTCCATCATGCGCTGCCGCGACCCGAGCCATCGGGTGTCGGTCCATCAAAGTGAGGAACCGCCGAACTTGCCTCAGTGACTAGCTTTTCGTTGGGTGATAAACAAAATTTAGAAGCTCTTCTTTAAATTGTACGTAAATTTGCTTCTACTGGATCATTCGAGATGATTTTTTTGAATGTGCAGAATATTATCTGCTTTAATTTACCACCTGTTACGTTTTATTTTAGTGCAAGTCACGTAACTTATTCAGAAAAAAACTGAAGAAAGCAACAAAATTTTAAAATTAATTTTCTTAGAAACACCATCATCGGCGCAAAATTTTATTGTTTTAACCGCTATAAAAATCTATGTTTAAGACGTACCCAAAGTACCAAAAGTTTTAAATTCAAATTTATTCTGTTTTTAAATATTTACGATTTCTTTTTGTTAAAAAATTTGAATTTTCCCGCCAAAAAAAGCTGCTTTCGATTTCGAGTCCATGTTTTTTAGATTCCTCAGGAACTTTTGATTAATTTTTCACAAGCTTAAACATTTTTTTTCTGAGCAAAAAAAAAATTGGCTAAAACATAAATAGTTCTATACCTCAGACCAAATGACTCAAAATATTGTAAGAATACATAATTGTGATGATGAGACAAATGCAAGTATTTATTGACATGTTTCTGATTTCATGCTCTCACGACATGATAAGTTGCCTTCCATCTCAGGAGGACTGGAATTCATTTTGGCCGATTTACGGTTACACACAAAGTACCTAGTTACAAGCGTTTAGCTTGTCATAAACTATTACAGATGGTGTAACATATCTTCTTATTAAAAATCAATGCCCATTAACAAGTCTAGTCTACATACGAATGGAGATGCTCGTGTGTTGAAACTCTATGTGCACGTTGTAGAGCAAGACCCCAAACCTATTCACAATGTCTTACATCTCTATGAGATCACACCATCAATTAACATTAAAGGATAATGGGTCAGATATAACTTAAGAATTGAGTATGAGAAAGATGTGTATGAAGCTAATGTTCTTCATCATTGAGTTTTGTTGAAAAAAAAGGATTCCTATGGCTTTCCAGTCCTCTTACTTGTCCTATCTCAGTCTATACAACTCTTTTTATTTTCTAAGATCAATGGCTACCTGAGAAGATGTTATTTTGAAATTGTGAATAAACAATATAAATAGGGGTACTGTTGAGCTAAGAAGAATTTTGATTGAAGCTTTCCAGGACTATTGGTTATTTTATTATAAACTTAAATAATAAATTTTCCTATAATTATTAATAATATTAATTTTATGTTGTAATTATTTAAGCTTAATAAAGTTTTTCATAGGATATATTTAGAACTTATTAGATTTACATGCACGCCAATAAAATTAATTCCTAAGTTAATTGTTTTAACATGCAAGTAGATGTATATTAAAGCTTAATGTACACATCTGGCAATTGCATCATAAGCTGCTAATAAACAAATCTGAAATAGAACACATCACTTCCTCTATACTATCACATTTTTTATCATTGACCCTACAATCCTAAGAATTTATTTAGACCAAAAGATTCAAACACTATTTAACATTTAAATAAAAATCGCAACGAATTTTAGTTTTCTTAATTTTTTCAAATTCAAAATTTTCATTTTCAAAGTTGGCAAATTTACGACTTAAAACTTACAACGATTTTTAATTTTAAATTCATTTTAAGCAATAAAATTATTTTTAGTAGAGCAAAAATTGTTATTGTAGCCGGTGCAACATGCAAAAAAGTAATTAATTACCCTCTTGTATGGCACTTGCAGTGGCACTAATGAAGAATAACACGGGGATGAAAAGAACACAGGAAAACGAACACATTCTAGTGGATTTTATTAAATGATAATTCACGAGAATTTAATATGAATTTACTATCCCACCACCATTTTATTTACTGGCACGTCTGGAAATAAACTAAGAAATAAACATGATGTGCTTGCTTTTCATACAACACGTACATACTTGATTACATCGCACATAACGACATCTATACGAAAAGTTTGGAAATGGAAGAACGAGCGTCTAGTGGGAGTCTAGCATTTTGCAATAAGATTAAACGAAATTTACCCGCGAAATTTAAATTAATTTTATTTCTTTCAAACAAAACAATTTATATCACGTTACATGAAGAAAATTGCGAAACTTTACTTACTTTCTTTAGTAAATGATATCTTTTTTAAATTGTAATTATAATTTTGAAATAAATAATTAAATTATTATTGCCCTATTTTTCAATATCTTTAAGTTCTAATTGCTTCACATTTTTGATTTTATGTAGTTAAAAAATACAAATCATATTTTGAATTTTCAAATCTTTTCGTTTATTTCAAAATTTTCTCTAGTTCTTTCAATTTTTGGATTTTTAATCTTCCAACCTTTCAAGCCTTCAACTTTCATATTTTTTCTTCAACTTTTTAATATTTCTTTTGAATTAAACATTTTTCAAGTGATTTTTTATTTTGTTACAAAGGTTTTGTTGTTTTCTTTTTTATTTAAAATGGTTTTGCCAAATTTTCCAAAGTAAAAATTCCATCAAATTTTTATATTTTTTTGACACTTCGAACGAATCTTCTTCTTTCCGATTGATTATTGCAAAATTTTATTTTTTGCACAGTTTAGAACTCCAATATTCATTTGAATTAATGATAACACTAATTGGATCATGCTATACTGCAGCTATAATTAAAAAAATTACCTGGTTGTTCGATATGGATAGAGGTGTAGATATTTTCACGTCTGTTTTCACTACAATTATTTGTTGCTAAACATTGTTTTACTTCTGAAAAAAAAGACGTAAATAATTATTAATGAAGTAATAAAATTAAGGTGATTCATCTGTGTAGAAAAAAATATAAACAAATCAATTATTTTGTGTATACTTAGTTGCATAACTGCAATGTATAAAAACAAATGTGGTTTGTCACCTAATTTAATTGAAAGAGTACTGTCAAGTGACAGGAAGTGGATAATTAAAAGAGGACAAGTAGACAGGAAAAGGAAAAAGAGGGACTTTAACTTTGTTTATTTGCATAGTTAGTTTTTTTAGGTTAAGTGATTTTTGTTTATAAATATACATTTTGTCAGCAACTACCGACTTTGATTGTGTTGGTTGCATAAAATAAATTTGAATATACATTGAAAAATGGAATATTACTCAAATACATGTCATCGTAATCAATTTTAGAATCTTTTGATTACGTTTGGAGGTACTAAAGATTGTGTTGAATCACCTCTAATTTGATTAACAAAAAAATTGTAAGACGAATCTTACATGAAAGATTGTACAAGCTTTTATGTTGAGTTACAATGTATGGGTATTGTAGCGAACATATAGGCAACCGAACATACGCGTAATACGAAGCGCGGGAACATTCCCGAATAGAAGATAAATTTCTACGCGAGAAATTTCTAAATTGATAAAATTCTAGGTAGAGATACGTTACCGAAAATTTCTAGATGCCTTCCAGGGAGATATAAATATGAAGAAGCACCAGCGATGGGCAGTTTTTGTCAAGAAGAGTGCGCGTAATATAAATTTCCCTAAAACATAAATCTACTGCTCGGTCAATACAAATTGTGAATTCGGTTGCTCGGCCAATATAGATTGTGAATTAGTGTTGCTCGGTTAATATAAATTGTAAATAGTGTGTTATTTGTAGTATGGAGTTTATTAGAATAACCATGCTGAGGTATATATTATATTTTTCTTGAAATCGTTTAGTACTAATTTTAAAGACTTTAAAAAATTCAGAAATTAGGTTAAATTGGAGTTATGCAACCAATAATACAGTTAGACTCGTAAAGAGATGGCGTATGTTTTTCTATATAAATATGTTAAATTATTAATTTAGAACATAAAATTTCTATAAAATATTGAATAAATGTTGTGCACTTGTCTCCCCTTCCTCAAACACAAAAATCTGACGAACCACATTTGTTTCTTTAATGTTTTTAAACATTGCATTTATGCAACTACACACAAAAGAGTCCGTAAAATCGCACTTTACGGACTCATTCTCTCATTTTACTAAAAAACTCTACTTTTCTTTAAATAAAAGGAAAATTCTGCTTCAAATAATTTTTTAACCAATATATCTTAAGTTATGTTATTTAATAAATTGAAAAAAAAGAGTTTCTTTCAAAATTATATGTAAAATGTAGTTGGTCTTAATTTTATTTTGATGCGTAAGCATCGCGATTTTAATTTTTTTTTTTATTTTATAAATTAAAAAATAATTCTTGCAATAAATAAAAGAATTCGTAGAGATAATCTAGGAATGGAATTTGATTTAAAGTTTTCTTTATTGTTCGTTCGCCACGTAAATTATTTTATTTGAAATCAAGAACGCGCGAAAATTGAAGGAATATATGTATCCATTTCCGTTTTTGTATTGTATGTAATTTGAAATGAAATATATTTCAAAAACTTATTAAATCTTACCTTCACTAACACTAGTACTAATTCCTAACACTAAAACCAAAACTTTATATAACATCTTGTAGAAAAGTAAATCGTAGACTGATTGAAACTGTACAAATTTTTTAAGTTTTCATCTGAAAAATCTCGAGTGGCGCACTTTTACACTCATCGGACCAAGAAATTGTGGTAAAGTGTGAATTGTTCCGGTTTAGAATTTATGATTGGCAAAAACTAACGGCTTTGCGGCCAATAACCAACCATTTAATCAATGCAGATAGTCACGTAAATTAATTTTTTTAAAAGACTTACATAAGCAACTAGTTCCTATTGTTGCCATCTCAGCTGGTTTGCGTAACCAACCGATGGATTCCCGTAAATTTAACCTTCGAGGAATCAAATTATGCACTTGCATATTCAAATTAAAGAAATCGTAACAAATTATCAAAAAAGTTGTTCATGGAGAAAGCGAAAACCGCACGAGTTAATAAACCGCGAAAAATAAAACAAAAAAAAGAATCAATATTTTGTGAGAGTTTATTATTGCATCAATTAAATTGTATATTGTTGTAATTTAATGTTATCTCCCTTTCCATATTCGCAAAAATCAATAATTATAGCTCGTAGTTAGGTATCCGATAAAACCTGTAAGGATTCAATTTGAAAATTCAATTAGCTCTAACAAGATTAAAGATTATCTTTACTTCTTGTAATTTTTACCTACTAGTACTGTTTTGCTACTATAAACGTTACAGTTTTGTGAGATTCAAAAATATCAGAATGCCTCCGAAAACCGATCCCGAATTAATTGAATTGAGAAAGGAATTAGAAGAACTGTATAATCAATTAAAGGTAATTATTTTTTAGGTCACCTTGAAATCTTAGTGATGATTTACATCAGATTTATTTGGAATTTTAGAAATTGTTATTAATTCAAGGTTAATATAATACACTTTTTATTCACAAAGTTTTTTTTTTATTAGATTTGTGTTGTTTACTCCTTTTTTTTTTATAAACTATGAATTATAATAAACTAGTAATTAGCAATCGCTTTAAATTTTTTTTGCGTATAAATGAATAAGAAATGATTACATGAAAAAATTGTTTGCAGAAATACATTATTTGAAAAATAAATTCCAGATGATTTTACTGCAAAATATGCAGAAATATGTATTCGTATAATTTTGTGTAATAAACGTAAAATGATCTATCTAAGGTATTATAAAAGTTAATAGTTTTTTATATACCTAGGCACTAAAAATGATTTTTTTTTATTGTTATGATAACAAGTAATAGTGTTGATTTGTATATTATATTTTTTCTGCATTTACTAAATTATTAATTTAAACAATTCATTGCATATAAACTTAATAGTTTGTACAATTTTCTTTGTAAAACAATAATCAAAATCGGCAATAAAAACGCATTTTAATGCCGATTACAAAATATTGTACTACCGCACAGTGGGCCATCTAGTTCAAAATTCTGTCAAACTCGTAATTTTTAAGGTACTATATATAGTACTTAAGCTATGGGTCAAAATAATAGTTGAAATTTGTAGTTTTTCACCTGGAGGTCAACTTTTTTATTTTCATCAACTGTACTTGAGGACCTTTTCCAAAACGAGCTTAGATCAGATTTTAAAAACAGTAATTTTACCTTATAAATCGTGGGTAATGGAAATAACTTCTTTGTAGGGAAAATCTAGAAAATATAAGTTAAAATACATATAGTCCAATTTGAAAGAAAATTGTAGACCTCAATACTCAAAACCCGATAACCTATAAAAATAGAGAAATACGGGATATTTGTTGAATAAACAATTTTGTATGCGAGTATAAAATGAAAATAAACCCTTTGATATTTCATTTCAAGCATAGTCATCATAAATCTTATATGCTTCAGACGGAAACTCAATGCGGATGCCTAAAAATCTAAAAGAAGCCCTAATAAACAGTTTGAAATCGAAAAAATTGGTTTTCTTGGCTTGGAGCCATAATATGTGGAGATATTTTGTGGCAAATAAATCTCTTTACATTCCAACTATGAATTTTTTCATACCCCAAAACATTATGTTCTTGCCCACTGCATATCAAAACATTTTCGTTATCAGGTTGATCTACGTCAACAATTAATTCTCTTTCCGTGGTGCTTTTCAAATAAGTCTCTCCATTTTTATTGTTATTACAATATGGATGAAATCTTCTACAGATTTCTTCTTTGTTATGGATAATCGGTGTTCTGAATAAATCACTATTTTTTACATCATAAATCTAAAGCGAATTTTTTAATAATATGATTAAAGTAATTCAAAATACTCGAATATAAATTGACTTGTGTAAATTATTAGATGAATGTAAATAGAAGCTTTATTCTTGATACAACTTTTTGATTTTCCGTCTGAATATTTATATTACTAAATATAAGTTAATTATAAAATGGAAAAATTAAATTAAAATGAAACAATATGCTGTAACATTAAAAAAATAATAATATAAAATGCCATCCAATTCTCACATAAGATATTAACGCAGTGAGAAATTGCAGTTCACTTTGAATTTACCTTTTGCTAACAGTGACAATATCATGGTATTTATGTTTCCCATTCATTAAAAAGTAAATTTTATTAAAAAAATTCACAGTTGGTAAGCAAAGGGATTTTATTCGGCATCGAATATCTCCACATATTAATTTCATTTTCTAAATATCTGTTTGACAATTATGCATTTATTAGAGATTAGCTTGCATTAGCTACCAATAAGTATGAAGGTAGAGATACTGTCCTTGATTATAAATTTAGCAAAAGATGTGCTAAATAAAAAAAAATTCATAAGAGACAATTCGAAGAAGGAAACCAAATATAATTCGCATAAACGTATTAGTAATCTAGGACTTTAAGTGTTGTAACAGCAGAGCCACTTATTAGAAATTCTTTGAACTAAAAATCAAGTTTTTGTTTGATTTTTGATTCACGGAATTTGGATTCAAAATAATTTTACTACTCCTTTTTTATTCTACTATGTTTTTTTTTAAATATGTTTCACTTGTTATTTTCAAAATAAAAACGAAAGAATATAGAGTTTTTAAATAAATCTGCCGAGAAAACCAATATTTTTTATTCTAAGCGGGATTTTAGGGCTTCTTTTGGATTTTTACGCATCCGCATTGAGTTTCCGTCTGAAGCGGATTAGATTTATCATGACTATGTTTGAAATGAATAGTCAAAGGGTTTATATACTCGCATACAAAATTGTTTATTCATCAAATATCTCCTTTTTCTCTATTTTTAGAGATTTTCGGTTTTTATCATTTAATTTGAAATAAATTTTGTCGATTTTCTCTAAAAAAATTTATTTTCACTTTTTTGCAATTACAGCAAAATCTGCTGGCATTTATTAAAAAATTAATTAAATCAATGTTTCCTCACAAGATTTCGCATCTATTAAAATAACAATATCTCAAAAAAATAAAGAGTTACGATGATGTGTGAACAAATACAATACAAAGTCAATTAGAATATGCGAACTTTTGTTTGAATCCTCATATTTTTAGATGAAAAAGTTTTTCAAAATGTTGATTTTGATTTAATTTACTTTTGTTTTATTGTTAAATAGGATGTTCAAGGAAAACAAGCAGATGTTACCATTGACAGTGCCTGCAGTGGTGCAGCTGATCCTCCAAAAGTCAAATTAGTCACTAGGAAAATGCTGAAAGGCCACATAAACAAAGTAAATTCAGTTCATTATAGTGGAGACAGTAGGCATTGTGTAACTGGATCACTTGATGGTAAACTTATAATTTGGGACACGTACACAGGAAATAAAGTTCAAGTTATTCCATTAAGATCTGCTTGGGTAATGAGTGTTGCATTTGCAACATCCGGAAACTTTGTTGGTAAGATAAAATCCACAGCTCTTACAATTAAACATCGGTAACCAATTCGACATTTCCACTTTTCTTAATATCTTAATTTCCCCTAATTAACAACCATTAATAATTTCTTTTAAATAGATGTACTTACTGTATGTTTAGTTTCTTGCTAGAAGATAGAGAGAGCATCTGCATTTAAAATATTTCAAATCTTTTTATCTCTTTGTTTGTATAGTGGTACAAACAGTTTTCTCTTTCCGACTATGTTTAATCCCTCTGAATTATTTAGTTTTCATCGTTTTCCTATAACACCATATTTCAAAAATTCTAATATGTCCGAAATTTTCCTTTCTCAATGTCTTTGTTTTATAAGTTATAGATATCAGTCAATAGGTAAAAATGTCATTATTGAGAAGCATGTAAAAGGGAATGTTTATCCTGTTTGGATGATTCTAACAGTTACTTCTGGTTTACAGCTATTAACACTTACTTAAGAGGCCATAGAAATGCATGTCTGAATTTATCTTCGAACTTACCTTAATAGTATTAGAAATTAAATAAAAAATCGGTAGATTTATTTAAAAACTCTACATTCTTTCGTTTTTATTTTGAAAATAACAAGTGAAACATGTTTAAAAAAACATAGTAGAATAAAAAAAGGAGTAGTAAAATTATTTTGAATCCAAATTCCGTGAATCAAAAATCAAACAAAAACTTGGTTTTTAGTTCAAAGAATTTCTAATAGGTGGCTCTGCTATTACAACACTTAAAGTCGTAGATTACTAATACGTTTATGCGAATTATATTTGGTTTCCTTCTTCGAATTGTCTCTTATGATTTTTTTTTATTTAGCACATCTTTTGCTAAATTTATAATCAAGGACAGTATCTCTACCTTCATACTTATTGATAGCTAATGCAAGCTAATCTCTAATAAATGCATAGTTGTCAAACAGATATTTATAAAATGAAATTAAGTCATAAACTTAGCACTAGGTATTAGTACATAAGAAGCATTTCAATCATGTTCATATAAAAAATTTAAAACATTATTTACAGCTATTTCATTTTAGTTATCTACTTTTGGAACATCCTGTATATATCTTTAAACAGCACAGGAATGTGTATGATTAATTCATAAAAATTGAGTTGATAAAAACTTTCTTAATACAGTATGAAGTACTTAGCAAAATTTTAAATATTTTATTTATTTTTATTTTTTATTTGTATTATTTTAAGCTTGTGGAGGAATGGACAATATGTGCACTGTTTATGATGTGAATAATCGAGATGCATCTGGATCTGCAAAAATGGTGAGAGAATTAGCAGGATATGATGGATTTTTAAGCTCGTGTAGATTCTTGAATGATAAAACTGTTCTTACTGGTTCGGGAGATATGAAAATGTAAGAAAAAACTTTTTAAAAACTATTTAAAACCACACAATACACATTGAGAGAAGATATTGTGTATTCTACTGATTTCGTAAATATAATTCTCGCAAAACGAAGCAACTTTTTTACAAAAGTTGAATGACGAATGGATTTTTGTTTTGTTCAGAATTTTTCGAAAAGCTATTATGTTTACAAGACTAATCACATCGTACAGAAAGTGATCAAAGCAATAAACATATTAATAACAAAAGTAATAATGCAAAAAACAAATTAATGATGACTCTCTTTCTCTATTTTGACCTGCGTACCGGCTCATTATTTATTTAATTTAATTTATTCTGTTTAGACAAATATTATTTTTTTCAGTGTGAATATCTTCTTTTCAATAGTAAGTAAAATACTTTTTGGTGTTTTAGCTGCATGTGGGATTTAGAAACAGGTAGAAAAACAACAGACTTTATAGCACATAATGGAGATGTCGTTTCCATTAGCTTATCCCCAGATGGGAATACATATGTAACTGGTAGTGTAGATAAAACTTGTCGCCTATGGGACATTAGAGAAAACAAACCAAAGCAAACATTCTTTGGGCATTCATCCGATGTAAATTCTGTTTTTGTAAGTATAATCTAGGTACAATGTTATAATTCCGATGAGGTTAATTA
The DNA here is from genome assembly GCA_027574865.2 of Coproporus ventriculus. Lineage (NCBI taxonomy): Eukaryota > Metazoa > Arthropoda > Insecta > Coleoptera > Staphylinidae > Coproporus > Coproporus ventriculus. The sequence continues at coordinate 41,418 of JAODAH020011904.1, read as the reverse complement.
TGATATTCAAGCTTATTCGATAACTTTTTTCAAAATTGAATCGAGATTATGAAATCAAACCGAAATTTAACAAATCGAAGTAGCAAACAACGTTCGCTTTTCTCTTTTTCGATATGCAGTATTCCCTAACGTCAATATAAATAATTGAATAAAGAATACAAGTTGTAGATCAAATTAAGAGAATTTATGCCAACACAGTTGGTAATTTTTTGATTGCCTAGATCTGCAATTTTCTGATTCTACAAAAGCATTGTTTATGGCCAGAGGCCCAAAAATGATATTTCATTTAAATTGTAAATTATATTTTTTATTTTAGTTTCATCCTAGTGGTCAAGCATTTGCCACAGGTTCAGAAGATAAATCTGCCAGACTATTTGACATACGTAGTGATCAGCAAATTGCACTTTATGAACCCCCCAATAAAACAAGTGGATTTACTTCATGTGGATTATCGTTAAGTGGACGATTCATAATATGTGGATCAGATGACAACAATGTTCATATTTGGGATACATTAAAAGTTCAACATAATGGTTTGTATTTAAAATATCTGATTGCTTTGAGAAATAAATAAATAAATAAAAGAAATATGAAGTAGTGTAAGTATTAATACCAGCATCGGTATCATATTTTTTTATTTATGGACGATTTAAAAAAAATACTGTATTGAAAACTCAGTGGTAAAGAATGTTATTACAATTTTATTTTATTACAGGTGTTTTACAAGGGCATGAAAATCGTGTTACTTCCATTGCAGTAGCTCCCAATGGAATGGCGATTACTTCGTGCAGTTGGGATCAAAATGTACGAGTTTGGGGCTAAATTGTTTCATATGATCCCCATTATCACACCAATTTATTAAAGCAAGGACAAAATAGATTTCACACAAATATTTAAAAAACAAACATTGAAAATATCACAATTATGTTTTCAATCAATATTTTCTTTGTGGTTCACTTTTCTGAATAATTCCAAGAGTTTTTAAAAAATTTTACCATCTAAATATTCATATTGTATTTATATCATAGTGCATAAAATGAACCAATTCCTCAACAAATTTAAGGAATAGAATTGTGGGAAGAAAATGTCATATAATTTTCAATTTTCACATTTTTAATTTTAAAACATTTGTGCAATTTATTCATTCAAATATATATATTGTCCACGCTTTATTAAATAGAAATATTTTCATTCATTTTAAGTTTTATAAATTATAAATAAAGTTAACTGTAAGACATTTTATTGTAATGTAAATTTATACGCAGGACATTTATATCACTTATAATATATTTATGTAAAAATAAAAATACATATATAATAAATTTTCAAAAATTGTTATTTGTCAACACCAACGTCCTTGCAGTAACAAGCAAAAGTCGCGCAAGACACCTGAAATACAACAATGAAACACAAATTAAACACAGAACTTCTAATAGAAGTACATGTACAAAACCCATCAAAATATCTCAAATTTTCAAAACTCATCAAAATATCACAAAAATTGAATTTGAGATTTTTTGCTTTTTTTATTTTAAATTGGAAAGTTCAAAAATTCAAAATTCCAGAAATCGGAAGAAACATCAAAATATCGAATAATAAAATTCATACGATTCATTTAAAGAAACAAAATGTTAAAGTTAATTTATACATATAATCAGGTGGAATTGCATCATGTGGCTAGTTGTTAATAGAGTTGCCTATTCAATGGCATAAACTGCAAATCGGCTCATATTTATCATTTTTATAAAGTTATTATTTGTAAATATTTATTGAGATTTTCTTTTGAAAATCGGGAGTTATTTAAATTTTTCAAAACACTTATTCTTTTAAATGGAACCGAGTAGAACTTTAGTACTGCAATGCCGATAAAGAAGTTTTCTCTCTCCGGTCAAGTTTAAATAAATGACATACCTATTGGTTGCTCTTGCTGCCGAATTAAATATTAAAAAAACTACAAATATTTCTTTATCATATTAAAAATAAACCGCAATGATTTAATCTTATTCGTATATTTACCAGATGGAGCATTTATTAAGAGGGAAATTCGGGTTAGTAATATTTATATAACGTTACATTTTTAGGTTATTTGTCAGAGAATTACTGAAATTCTACACCCTTTTACAGGCGTGTTATTATTAGTTCATATGCTAATAACCCACTAAAATATGGTCCAAGTGCTAATTCAGTACGAACCATTGCTACGTTATGGGTGGGCCGTGGAGTTGATAGATCGAGACCTTTATTGCGATCTTATCAATTACAACAAAGAAGGCAGTATGGAATGTTAATAGCGAGGGCAGTTCGAGGAGTTTTAAAGCTTCGATATTTGGTGCTAGGAGGAGCTGTTGGAGGTGGAGTAACATTACAAAAAGTAAGAAAATTTAAGTGTTTTATTCATTTATTAATCTTTAGGTTTTATAGAAATATCAAGACTGGAAAGATGGTTTACCTGACATGAAATGGTTAGATGATTTAATGCCTGATAATGACAAATGGACTCAATTGCGGGGATCTTTAATTGATTTTAAAGATAACATTAAAAATAATATTGAAATTGGTAAGTTTATAAATTAAGAAAGAGATAATACACTTTCATATATAAGCAATTTATGGCATAAACTGTATAATGGATTAAATTGGTATCTGAAATAACCATGTTATCAGTACAAATCAGATTGTGGGGGTTTCCTTCTGTATCGTTATTCTTTTTAATATTATAAAATAAAAATTTTCATACTTTATTCCTCTTTAATGTCATATTAAGCTAGAATCTTGTTCTTTCTTTAAATATTTATTTTAATCGTTAAAAGAAATAATATATTTTAAAAGTTTTTGTATTTAGCTTAAAGTCATATTTTGGACTGTCTTAAAATTTTATTTTGTGTTGATTAAAGAAATCGTTGGCTCAAATATTTATTTATTTGTTATTTGGAAATTCTGCATGCATTTTTTCTCCAAATTTTAAAGTTGTATCTTTATTCAAGCCAACATTTTGCAAAAAATTTGGATGCGCTCTTACTTAACTACAAAATGACGATTTCTCAGAATTGTGATTGGTAGTTTCATATTATGGCAATTTTACTTTGAAGAACATATAAAGCAGTAACATTATTTTCAATGGCAAACAGATGTTTAACGGGTTTGTGTTGATCAGAAAAGTATTTAAAAAACAAAGTTTTTATAAAATTTTGTAATAATTAATCAGGAACTAGAAAATTTTTTATTGAAAAATTGTTAAAATTTGATGGAAAATGGCAAACCATTTCAAACAAACAAGACAAAAAAGGAAATTTTTGAAAATCTTTTTAAAATTAGAAGAAACTGATATTTGTTTGTAGTTATTTTTTAGAAAATCAGGAAATGTTTCATGAGAAATAAGGAAAACCATCAAAATCTCTTAAAGGTATTAAAAAATAAAAATATATTTGAAGAGCAAGAGAACCATTACAACAAAAGAAAAAAAATCACTTGTAAAAAGTTTAAAAAACAAAATAAAAGTTGATAGATTAATAGGCAAATATTGTGCGAGTGAATCTAAAACACTAGCATAGATATTTGCATTTTCCTCAAGTTAGGAACATCATTTTACTAGGTGACTTATTTTATTTTGACGTTTGAAAATTGTAATTTTTTTGAAGCAATAATACATAATATAATAAATAATGAATGTCCCGTTAAACGGGAAGGCTCTTGGTTGTTATGAGTAACTTTGTAATATTAATGTAAACTATTAAGATAATTTCTTATCACAACTGTTTTGATAATTCGAACTTTCACGTACAGGTTGTAGTTATGATGTGCATCATTTTCGAGAGAGGTCACCTAAGAAATACATATCTAATTATTTTTTTTGTACTTGTTCGAAGTTATTATTAGAAGGTAATGAAGTCATTTTAAAAATAAGAAATATATAATTATTAATGATAACAGCTTTTTTTGTAAATAAGAATTTTTTATCAATTAACATTCCACTTTTTGATTATTGATAATATGTTGCAACGCCGCTTAGGGATTCTCACTAGTTACACGTCGCGCTTTTTCCAATACTCCCTCTTTCTTCAAATTCCAAAATTGACCAACTCAGATACTCAGGTTCCCGTCCGACATTCGGTTAAGTTTAGTTAATTCACTTTCAATTAAAGATAGTAATTACATTTTTTTAAATCTCCAATGGAACTGTAACAATTCCAACACGGAACCATTTATTGGTTTAAAAAAATTTAAGTAATTGAACATATTGTCATGAGCGTTTCGTGAAAATGTATAAAACTAATAACTTATTTCGGAGTAAGTAATTTCTAAAATATTTTTAATTATGTCGCGTTATAGAATAAACATTTGTTTTTATCAGTAAATATTTTTTTTGTGATATCTTACAAGAATTAACTGTTTGTAATTAGATCTTTATCTATTTTCTACCTTTCTATATTGTGAAAAATTTTTATTTATTGGTCAATTTTGTTTTTAAAAAGTTCGAATGTTGCGTTTGATTTGTTTTTAATTCAAAACTAAGAACGATGAGAAAGGACCGCCATCTCCATATTACAGAAAGTTGTATGAAAATTGACGTCGCTGGTAGTCAACAGTACTCAAGCCGAAGCGCACCGAGCTCTTGTGTACTAAAACGAAATTCACCGAACAGAAATTATTTGAATTGAACGCAATTTTCGCAGTCGCGTGTTTAGTGTTATTTCATTTCAGGACCATTTAAATATGTATGAATCTCTCTTTTATTTCATTATATTATGCCTATTAACTATTACTTCGTTGAGTACTGCATTTTATTAAAATACGACTGTTTGGGCGCACTTAAACATCAAAATTATGCACTGCGAATTCCGCCAAAACGTCCGATTTGCGAGCCTCGGGCCCATGGAGACTTTTAATCAGAAAGTTGAGTAGAACATTTTCCAAAAGTTTCAGAAATATCGACAGAGGGCCATTTCCTATAAGGATTATGCGGGGTCCTTTGTGCCATTGGTAGAAAATGATAACATAATTTCAGGCCAAGTGAGAAAGAATAATCTGATTTTTTTATATAAAAGGAAAGTGTACAACATTTAATAATAATTTATTCAATTTTCATGAACTCTAAAAAAACTCATGTAGTAACAATGAAATCTGATTCTGTTGGCATCTAACTTTTTTGCTAGCAGTAGTAGAATAATTGTAAAGGCAAAGCAAAAAATTATTGGGAAATATGTGCACATAACACATTTACAGTTTTTCTGCTCTGCATGTCAATATATACATGGTGTAAGATAGATAAGGTGGCTGCACGAGAATAAAAGTAGTGACCTTTTTGTGAAACGCTTTGACAAGAAAGTCCATAAACATAATGTTTTATTTTTTATTTCCGAAATGAGTGATTTTTCTTCTTTTCCTAATTGAATATTCCGATGTATTGCACTTTATTTTCGTTTATAAACTAATAAATGTATTTTAAATTATAGATCCTCGACTAAAGGCACTATCGAGTAATAAATATAATGAATTTAGAAGTTGGTTTGATCAACGGCTGGATGATGCAATTGCTGCAGCTGAACAAAACAAATCCCTTCCTCCCTCCTTAGAAGGTATGTTAAATATAAAAGCGCATCTTGCTTGGGTACAATCTATCTTCCCTTTCTTTTTTGTTTAGGTGCCTACACCAGTCTTGCTCAATTCTTAGACAGAATGTACTCAGGTATGATGCATTAATATGAATATGAAATATTTATTTAAAAATTTCCTTATGTTTCATTCTAATTTCATATAGAAACAAAGGAAGAATTAAAGGGAAAGACTTTGGTATATGCTCGTGCTTCTCCCCAAGAAGATACAATGAGGCGAAACCAACAACATCGACTGGATGTGCTTCAGGATGAAATGATGCAAACACAAATTAGGTATCAACGTGAACTGGAAAGGTTGGAAAAAGAAAATAAAGAACTGAGGAAGCAAAATTTGTTATTACGTCAGGGAAAGAAACCAAACACACGTCAAGTAAAACGAAGTCTGATTGGTTAGATTTTGTCCAGAAAACTTAAAACCTCATTTGATTTTTAATTATTTTACAGATATGTATAGTGAAGTTTTGGATGAGTTAGCAGATTATGATAGTGGATACAACACTGCCGATCAGTTACCCAGAGTTGTGGTTGTAGGAGATCAAAGTAGTGGCAAAACTTCGGTTCTCGAAATGATTGCACAAGCTCGAATTTTTCCTAGGGGTGCTGGTGAAATGATGACAAGGTATACTACAAAAAGAAAAGGAAAGATATAATTAGAATTATAATATTGTAAAAAAAAAAATAGTTTCTTGTAAAAGAATTTTTAAAAAAATTACTAAATATTCATTTCGCCAAGAATCTGAAACATACATCACACCAATTTTGTGGATTGTGATAATTAAAAAAAAATCCTTTGTTAAAATAATTTAAACACCAAAATCTAGAAAACTAAATTATTATTATCTCTAGTTGAAATTTGCATAAACTAATTTTGAATATTTTTGTGAATTTAGAGCTCCAGTAAAAGTAACACTTTCTGAAGGCCCATATCATGTGGCACAATTTCGTGATTCTAGCAGAGAATTTGATTTAACCAAAGAGGGTGATTTGGCAGAATTACGAAAAGAAATTGAATTACGCATGAGAAATAGTGTTAGAGGTGGCAAAACTGTTTCAACTGATGTAATTTCAATGTCTGTAAAAGGACCGGGATTGCAACGCATGGTGTTGGTTGATCTACCTGGTATAATATCAACTCAAACCACCGATATGGCATCAGATACACGGGAAAGCATAAAATTGATGACTCAAGCTTATATGAATAATCCAAATGCGATTATTCTTTGCATACAAGATGGAGCTGTAGATGCTGAAAGGAGCAATGTAACTGATTTAGTAGCTCAATGTGATCCTAGTGGTAAAAGAACGATTTTTGTTTTAACCAAAGTGGATATGGCAGAAGAAAATTTGGCAGATCCAAATAGGGTAAAACTATTTAATCAAAGAATTTTATTTTTGAAGTTATCAATATCTCTTTTTAGATTAAAAAAATTCTATCAGGTAAATTATTCCCTATGAAAGCATTAGGATACTTTGCTGTTGTCACCGGTAGAGGACGTAAAGATGATTCTATACAAACTATCAAAGATTACGAAGAAAATTTTTTCCGTGGCTCAAAACTTTTTAAGTAAGTTCTACTTTTAAATCTACGTATATATTGAAAAATTCATTTTTAGGGACGGTTTAGTTAAATCAACTCAAGTAACAACGCGCAATTTAAGTTTAGCTGTTGCTGATTGTTTTTGGAAAATGGTACGAGAGACTGTTGAGCAACAAGCAGATGCATTTAAAGCAACACGGTTTAATTTAGAAACTGAGTGGAAAAATAATTTCCCTAGGACTAGGGAGCAAGATAGAGATGAATTATTTGAAAGGGCACGCACTGAAATTTTAGATGAAGTTGTGAATTTGTCGCAAGTAAGCACAAAGCAATGGGAAGAGTGTCTCTTGGATAAAATTTGGGAGAAAGTTTCTGGGCATGTTTTTGAGAGTGTATATTTACCTGCAGCGCAAACGGGAACACAAGGTATTTTTAAAAATTACTTAAAAATTATCATTTAGCTTTCCTTACTCTCTTAAAATTTGACGTTTTTACTTGAGTGTTCCATTAACTATAGAAATTATTAAGTTCATAACATTTTAAGTGGAAAAACTAAATTTGATTTATAATAATTAAACTGCAGTTCAAAATAATTTTTCCAGAAACTTTCAACACGTCTGTTGATATAAAGCTTCGTCAATGGGCTGAATCTACTCTTCCAACAAGTTCAGTAGAATCCGGATGGGAAACTTTACAAACAGAATTCAAACAATTCATTGAAAAAGCTAAACAAGCACCAAATCATGATGACATATTTGATCAACTCAAAGATGCCGTTATACGTGAAGCTATGAATCGTCATTCCTGGGAAGATAAGGCAGCTGATGTACTCCGTGTTATCCAACTTAATACACTTGAAGATCGCACTGTAGGTGATAAACGTGATTGGGATCAAGCTGTGAAATTCCTCGAGTCTAGTGTTAAAGATAAACTTAAAGAAACTGAAAACGATCTCAAAATTTTATTGGGTCCCAATGCGAAAGAGAGGTGGATGTATTGGAAAAGTTTGACGGAAGATCAAGTGAAGCGCAATGCAGTTAAATCAGAAGTGGATAAAATTATATATTCAGATGAAAAGCACGGACCTATTTTAAGTTATGATGAATTAACTGCGATCAGGAAAAATTTACAAAGAAATAATATTGAAATTGATAATGACTTTATTAGAGAGGTGTGGAAACCAATTTATCGCCGACAGTTCCTTAAACAATCTCTTACAAAAGCATATGATTGTAGGAGAGCTTTTTATATGTATCATCAACAAATGGATGTTGATTGTGGTGATGTAGTTTTATTCCATCGTATACAACAAATGATGAAAGTTACATCAAATGCTTTAAGACAACAAATTATGAATAGAGAAGGTAAAGCACTTAATTTTTATTTATATAAATTTTCTTTGTTGTTATCCCTAATTATATTCAGATAGTTTATTTCATTTGATTCACAAGATATTTTGTCGGTGTAGTTCAAAAATTAATAGATAATGATTAAATTTGAAACATTTTTTTTTGTTTTACAGCAAGGAGATTAGATAAGGAAATTAGAGAAGTGTTAGAAGATTTTAGTCAAGATAACGGTAAGAAAACAGAACTTCTAACGGGAAGACGGGTTACATTAGCTGAAGAATTAAGTAAGTTTTTATTAAAGTTTTTTATATATATAAACATTCCTAGTACCAAGAACATACAAAAAGGACTGATAGAGATTGAGGTGATGCTTGTGAGCGGATGTGCTGGCCTGGAAATATCCATGTCCGCATAATTAGTCATATGGTACAGGTTTTGATTTGTTTTGTCTTGTAAACACTCGTTCATTACATCATAGTCCACATGGTTTCAACAAATTCAGGGAAATTTTTTTTCTTCCCCTTGTTTTTATACTCCCGCATTTAACGTAGATAAGGCAGGGAAATACAATCTTAGTTTTTAAAATTCATTTGAGAAAATTTTCTCATGCTGGTTTTGTAATTAACAATTCCAGTTCAACAATTGACATAAAACTAAATGATATTATAATTTAAAAATATAAATAGAGATTCTTACCATTAGATCACAGTATTTGTGCTATTCAGTTGTAGTTCAAAGTTATAATATCGAAATTTTCATGTTCTAACAGTATGTTCTTGGTACAACATGGTATTACTATTAATAAAATAAAAATTTTTTATATCTTCCTTCCAAGTTTTTTTCTTCTAAACCAAATCTATTCTTTTTCAGAGCGAGTTAGACAAATCCAAGAAAAATTAGAAGAATTTATAAAAGCATTAAACAAAGAAAAATGAAACTAGTCTTAAAATTATCCTAAGAATTCAATTTGTAATTTAATTTTATAATTTTGTGGCGCAAAAGGAAACCAAACTTAAATACTTTTTAAACTTTATACAGGAAGGAAACTTTTAAATCAATTGATGGTGAGAAGATCGAATCACAATTTCAATTTTCTTTTAGTTTTATTTTGATTGAAGGTCTTATTGTTATATATACATATTTATATTTTGATTTGTTTTATATCCAGGGAGAAAAAAAGGACTAATAAAAACATGAAAAGTTGTTTCCTTCATCAAACTGTTTGTGAATAACTTTTAGCTAATTCCTTCTCATTGATACTCATCTACAATTTATTTAATAAAAATTTGAAATATTGTTGATTGAATCAAAATAAATGCTTAAAACACATTATTTAGTTTTTATTGGTACACAGGACATGTAGAAAATTGACAATAAGTGTTAGTCTGTCTAGGTTGGATTATTTGAAGCATATAATGAATGATTAAATTGAATAGTTACAGAGAATTGAAAGATATAATCTGAAAGTAGACAAATATGGAAAGCTATATACAAAAAATTTAAAAACTTCAATGAGATTTGTTGAAAGTAGGGATGGCAAACCTTAATTAATCGAAATTGATTAACATATCGAAATTTTTATATATCTGTTTTTATAAACAATGGTCCATAGCTCCATCTTAATTAGTAAATTTTTATGAAGTATCATTTTTTCATGTTTTGTAAGTAGATGCTAGAAGTTTTGTGAAATTAACACATCCATTTGTGAGATACGAATTTCTATAATGCTTTTCTTTAAAAAATAAGCTCACATTCCGCAAAACCGGAAGTACAATTTTTACAAAAATAACTAGCCATCTTCGTTTCATGGTCTATAAATTGTATAGTGTATACGAATACGTATATGAACTCTTTTAAAATATAAATATTTTCTTGTTATGCTGCTAAACTTAATTTTAAAACATTTCGTTGTTGTTACCTACTTTTTCAAGTAAACTCTAAAATTTGATCCTGATATTAAGTTAAAATTGGGAATTTAAAAAAAATTTTTTTTCAATAAATTATATTTTATTCTAGTTTAACAATTTTTGTAGTTTATCAAACCCTTGCCTTAAATTATTATCAAATCGTTGTGCTCGTTTTGCTTCCACTATTCCAATTTCATCTTTAATGTTATCTAATACACCCTTAACCTCTGCTTTTACTAATTTACATAATAAATAAATCATTGTAAAATAAGAATGTGTATTGAAAGGTAAGTGTTTTTTAGTGGCATCTATTAAACAACGCTTAATACTAACAGATAACTGTCCGGCTTTATAAAAATCTTTATTAACAATTACTTTAATAAATTCAATTACTGAAACTTTTTGATTTTTAAACATGTACACTTCAAATAAACCTGGCAAAATATATGAAATTATTGATTGAATTTCATTTAATTCTTTGCAATTTACTATTAAATTATGTACTGTCGATATAGCTTGGAATAAGTTTTCTTCACTACAGCGATTATTAACACCTTGCAACAAAAATTCGTTTGAAATTTTACTCAAAGCAAATTTAAATAAATCTTCATTATGAGCAATTCTTAATAAAGGAGTAGGATTTGTTTGAAAATGCGGAATATATTTGATAAATAAATCTTTTAAAACACGTTCTAAGTATGGATCCCCTTGAGGTAAGTTGTATATTGCCATTACAAAAATGTGCCAGTTCATTTCTATTGCATCTAATATAATTTTATTTGGACGCATACCACGCATGATGTCTGTATTCAATAATAGCAAATCAATAATTTTGCTTAAATAACAATTAGGTGTTGATCGGTTGTACAGTGCATTGCCACATAAATCAAAAATTCTCCCCATTGAAGCATAAATTTCTTGTGTAACCCATTCGTTGTTGGTAGATATTTGTTTCAAGAGCCATTTATCAAGTGTATTGAAACAAATTTTGATTAATTCTTTATCACAGGATTTTTTTAGAATTACAAGAAAATCTTTAAATGTTTCATTTGAATATTTAAAATTTAACAAATTTAATTTAAATACAAATTCCGTAAAATCACTACTTGTTTCTTCAATTAATGAACATTGGAACCAAGCTTTTAATATCATTTGATCGATATTAATGGGATGAATATATGGAAAAAGTTTGAATAAAGCTTTAAAAAATGAAACACTAAGTACAGGTGATACAGATTCTGATGCAAAAAAGCTTGCTGTTGCAATAGTGTGAGTAGGTATATTAAAAGTTATGAAAGTTGATATAATCGCTGTTAATTCAATGGGTGATTCTTCAATTGCAATACGTTTTAAAGATGGCCATATATTCTTTGTAAATGCTTGTTCATAATGAAACCATGCCGAATTTTCATTTATTTTTTCACTTATAAAAAGTAGAGTGTTTAGAAGTGAAGATAATTCTGAATGTGAACATGATTTTGAATATGTTTCGATCCATGAACCCAGCAGTATATTTTGGTTTAAATTTAAATTTCCAGTTTTAAATATGTCATTAAGGTTATTTACGAAATGGGAAATTAATCTGTATTGTGGGCGGTGTGTTGAGATATCCTGGATCAATTGTAAGAATTTGTGGAATTTTTCATCTATTGGTATATTATTCCTCAAATAGAGATGAATCTGAAAAAGAAATCAATATGAATGATAAAAGAAAAATATTTTATTACTGATGTGTCTGTAAAGTATATCAAACCAACAGAATAATTAAATGTACAATATTTCTTAAATAAATTAAATATAAAAATGAAAATTGTCCTTTATTTTAATTTTATTTTAGTACAATTTGTACACAATAAATAACTGAAGCTAGCATACATCATGTACAAGGGCTGTTCGGAAAGTTCTTGGCCTGACAATGACAAAACAAATTTTTTGATATTTTTTTTTTCAAGTATGATCTTCTAGATGGCATGCTGCTAAGTTTTAGACACGTGTGTTTAGTTATATATTTGTGGTGATCGAATAAAGTTTCAAGTTTTCACTACTTTGTTTTAAAGGGTTTGAACTTGACAGACATTTAAAAAAAATGGATTTTACTTTAAAAAATTCGTCTCCTTCTTTTTCAACGGTAAAAAAGTGGCTGAATTCAATCATGGTCGAAAATCTTTTCAAGATGATGAATGTTCAGGATGCCCAAAAAACGTTACAACCGATGAAATAGTCTTAAAAATTCATAATGCCATATTGAATGATTGTCGAATAAAAATGTGTGAGCTTGCTGACATTATAAACATCTCAATAGACTGAGTCCACTACATTTTATGTGATGTTTTGAGCATGAAAAAGCTTACTGCTTGATGGGTGCTCCGTTTGTTAACAGTCGATCAAAAACTCTTTCAATTGAACACTTCTGAAGAGTGTTTAAACTTATTTAAACGTGATTCCTCTGAGTTTCTTCGATGTTTTATAACAATAGATGGAACATGGATTCATCATTACGCTCCAGAGACGAAGGAGCAGTCCAACCAATGGGTAGCAGAAGCACGGAAAAGTGCTCCAAAGAAAGCAAAAACAGTTCCACCTGCAGAGAAAGTAATGGCTTTAATTTTCTGGGATTCTCTTGGTGTGGTGCTCATAGATTATTTGGCAAAAAGGCAGAACCATCACTAGAGAGTGCTACGCTTCGTTGATGGACCAATTGAAGGATAAAGATAAAACGTCCACATCTAACCAGAAAGAAAGTGCTTTTCCATGTTTCTGAACACACTTTTCGAGTTGTTGCTGCAAAACTCCATGATCTAAGCTTTGAAGTACTTCCGCATTCACCTTACTCATCGGATTTGGCTCCAAGTGATTACTTTCTCTTCCCTAAACTGAAAAAATGGATTGCTGGACGAAAATCCACATTAAATGATGTGGTCATAGCTGAGACAAATACCTTTTCTTCTTTTTCGATCATCACAAATAAACAACTAAACACACGCATCTGGAACATTGCAACACGCCACCTAGAGGATCATACTTGAAAAATAAAAAAAATTGATAAAAAAACTTGTTGTATCATTGTCAGGCCAAGAATTTTCCGCACTGCCCTCGTAAACTATAAAGTGTGCTGTGGTACACTTTTGGTTTAGGTCATATATGGTGTTGGTAAAATGTATCAGTAGACACCCTGCAATAAAGATACATAACACATTTGTATTATTACACATATTTGTAGGATACAAAATAACAAATGTATCACATATAGATACACATAGACACACCAACAATACAAAAATGCACAATGCATTAATAATTATTTTCAATATTTTCTAGAACAGTTATTGAGAAAATTTTCATATCACATAAAAATTAAGTAAAGATGATAATCTATAACCAATTTAGTGAACATTATTGACTATCACTTTACAAGAGAAATATAGGAACCGTTAGTTTTTTTATAGGGGGAGGGGATCATCAACAACTAAAATCAGATCATTAGCCCCCACCTAGCGTTACTGCACCTTGTGTTTGAAAAAATTAGTTTGGATCACCAAACTTTTATCTGCAGTTAATAAAGGAAGAGTATTTCTTATTATGAATACTATTAAGTTGGCAAGAAAGTATTTTCAGTTTTGTGTATTTCATCTCTTATTTATACTAATTTTAGTTAGCTATATGTGTCGTTGTGATTGCTCCTATATACTTTATTTACTGATTAAATTATCAATATTATGAAAAAATTATTTTTATAAGGTATTAGCTATGTACAAATGTACAGTAGAGATAGAATAAGCAAAAATTTGAATCAAGATCAGGCTTGAATTAAAGTAGATAACTAGAATTATATTACAAAATTCTAGAAAATATAGTAGGTAGAAATTAGATATTAACTTACCAATGCAGTATAAATATCCCAAACAATTTCTGTATTTTGTCGATCAATCGGCAAGCCTTCAAGCATTCCTAGTAGTTTGGAACTAATTTCCTCAAAATTAACATTTACAATACATATAAATAACAAAGCCAAATTCTGAATCCCATTATCATTTAGTTTTGTGAATTTTACGCCAGTAAACCTGGTATAAATTCGTCCACGAAATTTATTCCACCGCTGCGGGTACTTATCAAAATACCAATTTAAAATCCTCAAAAAGTACAAATAAGCATTTTCAGCTTCTATAAGTAAATTTGTCAAATCTTTTAAGATACTTTTACGTTTTGGAATAATCTCTATTCTCTTATAAAAATAATCCCAAGATGCATAAAGCAAATCCAATTTTGTCCCACTTGTCCATAAATTTGTAACCAAATTTTCAATTTGCTTCATATGTTGAAACATTATAGACTCATCAGGGTTATTATTTTTTAAAAACGAGTTCCACTTCCGATTGAAAAAATCATAGTTTTCAACTATTCTACTACAAGAATCTTCGATACTTACACCAGTTATATTGAAACGTTGCAAATTTGCAATAAAAATAGTAAACGTAATTGAGAATTCTTCATCGTGACATTCCATAACAGCATTAAATGTTTCCCAAAAATTAAATTGTTTTCTTTCACAATAAATTTGTATTAATAGCCAGAGAGTTGAAAAGCAATTGCAGGTTATATACTTTTGTTTATTACATTCGTAACTTTTATAAGATAAGAAAGAAAGTTGTGTAATTAAATCTGTTAGATCTTCATCTATACTTGCAATAATCCAGAGAACATTCATATACAAATGTAGGTATTGGAGGATTGGAGTATCACTTTGTTTCTTAGTTGATCCAATCAATTTCATTAATGTGCTCTGATTCATATCTGTGAATCGTATTAGCATCATTTTAAAAATTGTATATTCCTTATATATAATATCTTTGTATTGGGAATTACTTAATTGGAACATAGCCGATCTTGTTGCTTTTAAAAAGTCCAGCACATATTTTGAGGTTTCGTTTAGACTTAAATTAACAGTCTCCAACTCTAATATATCTTCAGCTTGAGCTAAAAGTTTTGAAGCGATTTTAAAAAGAATGTGTGATTCATGGATTATTTGGAATAAATGGTATTCACGATTTGCTATTAGAAATTTTTTTGTATCGCCTGGATTGAATATAAGATTTATTTCAGTTTGCACATCTTCGAACTCTTCTTCATTTTGTACCAAGCGATCGTATTTTGAACATTTCAAAGGCCAAAACATTTTTAAATACCTGCAATTAAATAATAATGTGTTTTTGAGAAGTTTTAAAAGTTTATGCTTACTTAATTGTATTACTTACTTTAGTTGTTGTTATGGTTGTTAAACTAAGGTTAAAATAAAAGTTTCCCGCCGTTACAACCCACATGAAGTTGGATATGGTACACTTGCAGCACTACCAACAATAGAATAGAAATAACCACTTTGATTTCAAACTCGTAATCAAATCTTGTAATTACCTCGGTTTTGGTCTATTACGGAATCCCTAGAAAAAGTAAGTATGGACTTGCTGATGGGCGCATTCTCTACGTTAGAAACTTAAGATAAAAACTAGACCGCTTTAGTGCTGTTTTTATGCAAACCAATGTTAGCCAACTTTTTGTCTTGTAAATGCATTAAAATATAATTTGCGGTTCAGATATGAATTTTTCAAAAAAATTATTAGATACAAAAAGTGTTTTGAATGATGTTTTCCAAAATAAAATATAGATAATCGATAATAATTTAATTTTAATATCGGTAATTACCAAATGGTTTCTAAATTAAATTGCTTGAGTAATCATTAATGATCAATTCCAAATGAATATACGACAAAAATAAGGTCACTATCTAGAATCAGGCTGTAATTATGCACAGACGTTCAGTATTATAAAATATGACGATTCCCAGGATTTCAGCCCTTAACAAGCTAACTAGCCCTCGGCCAATAGAGGCCTTTGATTTTGTCTTTTTTTAAAATTCGGAAACACTTTTTTGTATTTTAACTTAAAATATCAATTTCGCATAAAAATCGGGAAAAGTATGTTTGAATATACAAAAGTGGTTTTGTGATATGAAGAGTTGCAATTCAAAAAGGTCTAAGTACCAAAAATTTGTTCCTAGGAAATTGAGAAAGTTTAACTTTAATCTCAGCAAATGAAAAAGCAGTTCTCATAGAATTTAAGGTTTGACTTTATTATATCAATTCCGCAATTAATTTTCGTACAATTTTAGACAAAGTTGGTGATTTTTACAGTTTTAAACTTTTTTTGTTACTTTACGAAAGCATCAAAAAGCAGGAGATGACGAAGGCCTTAAAAATGTGGTTTTACTAAAATGTGATTCACGGCTGCAGGTTGGGCTCAAAAAATCTAAAACTCTGAGATTTGATGCATCTTTGCACGACGAATAACTATCAAATTTGAGTACAATCGACAAATTTGATAATACGCTTTGGAAAACATGAAACTCGGTAAATCTGTTGGTCCTGACCAAATACGTATTAAACTTTCTCTTCTGGACTTTTGAAATATCATCTACGAAAAAGGTGAAAAGTCTAAACAGTGGCTATTACCCACCTTTGTACTCATTCCCAAGAAACTAGATTATCGAACCATTGCGCTCATGAATCATACTTTAAAGTTATTCTTGAAGATAATCCACAAAAAATAGGTATATGGAAACTTGAGGAAGATATAAGCAACACCCAATTTAGATTTCGTGAAGTACTTGGGACAAGAGAGACGCTTTTCGGGATTAACGTTCTTTTTCAACGCTGCCTAGATATAAATTAGGATGTGTTAGCATGTTACGTCAACTGTTCCTTAGAAAAAAACATTGATCCTGATGACGTTAGATTAATTAGTGACCTATATTGGGGCTCAAAGGCTAATACATATAACAGTTGAGAACCAATCAATGGAAGAAATGGAGAATCGGCGTGGAGTAAGGCTCGGAGCGTGGGTTAATTCAAAATAGCACATCCGTCCACATTTATTTTTCTGATTTGATGTATATTTCTCGAGATTTCCCCAATTTTCAATGATTTTTTACCAATTTTGATTTTTTGCTGATTACAGCGCCATCTGTCACAAATACAAAAAATGTTTGAGATAAAACTTTCTTATTTTTTCAAAATGATTTTTAATGCTGTAAAAATAGTATAAAGTGAAAAGATTTATGTAGTGACTTTAGAAAAATACACAAACCAGGCCCTATAAAAAAAATATTTCTCATTTTTTGCTTTTCATTACATTCCTGAATACAATTATTCAGTTTTTGATTCCTGGTATTAGTTACACTCCATCATTGAATAAGAATAAGTGTTTGCTTGGACAATAATACAAATTCAATTGATAAATTTAAATTTTGGAAACGATATGAATAAATTTTCTAATTATAAAAATATTCTCGGAAATAATAACTTCATTACAGCGTCCTGTATAATATACTATTTTGTCATCAGATGAAAAATGAATTAACGAAGAGATGCTTGTTTCGTCCAGATATTTAAACAAAGAAACATACATTTATGACAAAATAAAATAAAAAATACTTTGAATAATTTATGATTTATAAAGCCGTATTGTATTACACGATTATATACTTATTCACTACTGGGCACGTTAACATTTTGAAATTTGATGTAATAATTCTGCAAAAATAAAAATAAAAGTAAAATGCAATAAAGAAACTGTATAATTGAGAAATGTATACCTCTGCAGCAATTTGCTTAATTTTCGAGGCTGTAGATGGTCCACATAAGTTAACCAAATCGTAGAACATTCCCATTTTTTGGAGCAGAATAAAAGGATGATCATATTCTACAATTTCTCCTTTATGCAAAACTAAGACCTTATCTGAAGTTGCAATTGAGTTAAGTCTGTGAGCAATTGTAATAACAGTACAATCGCTAAAGTGTTTTTTAATAATTTCCTGCACAATATCATCCGTTTGAGGATCAAGATTAGAAGTGGCTTCATCTAGTATAACAATTTTATTTTTTTTCATAATTGCTCTTGCTAGGCACAATAATTGTTTTTGTCCAACGCTAAAGTTACCTCCTTGCTTGATAATTGAGCTCAACCCGTTTGGTAAACGAAAAACAGCATCTAACATCTCAACGTCTTTCAAAACTTGCCACAAATCGTAATCTTTATGTTCTTCGAATGGATCTAAATTTTTTCTTAAAGTCCCCGTAAATAGAATGGGATCTTGAGGGATAATTGTTAGATTTGATCTTAATGTTTCTAGAGGAATATTTTTAGTATCAATGCCATCAATTAGAATTCTCCCACCTGTTGGTGATAATTGAAATAATGCAGATATTAAAGAAGATTTTCCAGCACCAGTACGTCCGATAACCCCAATCTTTTCCTTTGAATCGATTTTGAAATCTAAATTTTTAAGTATTAATTCCTCGCCTAATTTTAAAGTTACAGATTTAAATTCAATTCTTCCTTCTATTGTCATTTGAGTTTTCTGTTTTTTCTTTGTAACTTCCGGTGGGACTGTGATGTAATCACAAATTCTCTCTACTGCCGTCATTTGGTTCTCTATCTCAGTTAATTGCCTTACACCAAACTGGAAAAGTACTCCGATTGACAAAATTTGTGTTAAGGCTAATCCTACAGCAGAATTATCTTCCTCTAAAATACAAAATATAGAATAACATCAAAAGCAAAAAATAAATAAATTTACTAGAATTAAAAAAAGTAAAAAGCATGCATGTTGCATAGAAATATCCTGTGCACATCAAGTCTAAATAAAATGCAAAAGAACGAGTTATAAATAACAGCCAGTAAAATGAGGAACTATATGCATTTTGATATTTTTCGTAAAGTTTTATTGATAGCCACTCCACGCCAAATGCCCTTATTGTAGCTACACCTTCAAGAGAAGAACTCACATGATTGTACAATGGACTTCTTTCTATATATATATATAAAAATTATTATAATTGTATGATTAAAACTTTCAAATGAATTACTGATTCCTTCAATCCTTCGAATGCCTCGGCTGACTTTTAGATAATAGTTTCTGAATATTAGGCCCAATATTAATAATATACTTGCTGCAATTACAAGGAAATGATTTAAGATACAAGTTATTGTAAAAACGCCAATCATTTGCAACAAAATCTAAAACAAACAAGAAAGCAAATTTAAAATTAATTCATTGGAGTAATTGTGCAAAAACTATATTTCTGAAACTAAAACAATTCTGTTTATGATAGTTATTTTAAACGTGAAAGCATTGCAAATTCAGAAATCTTAAAGTATTTGTAGTACTTCTTTGTATTTTCAAGTGGAGTCATTCTGCTTTACGATAATACTCGGTCTCATGTCACGAACTTAGTAAAAGAAAATTTGCAACAAAAGAAATGGAAGATTTTGGAGCATCTACAAAAATGCACCGCCTTGCGATTTCTGTAGTTTTTAGAATTCTAATACAAAAAGTTTGTAAATTGTGACTGCCAACTGCTTTCTTTTGGCACTATTTTGGAACATGTTATTAATGAAGGGTGTAACATCGTAGCCCGGGAGGAAACGTTCTTTTCTGAATCTAAGCGGTCTCATCTCTGAAACTTATTTCTCATACCTGTCTTTTCGATAGTGCTTGGTGAAATCAAACATCTGTACAGACTCAGTAGCATTTGTCTGCTCGCACCCCAATTGATGTTCAACGCGTATTTGATGATATTAAACGCCTTTTTACATCGAACGACAAAATCGTCGATGTGACCCAGAAACACGACGGCACGCATGAAATTTAAGACCCCTTAATAGATTCTGTGGTCTCTGTGCGGGATTCATAGCCTGTATAAATAGATGAAAAAGGTTTTGGTTACGGATAAACTAAAATATTTGTTTTCAGCATTTTTGAGGACTGTATCTTAGCGGTTTGCAATTGGTTGTCCACGGTAGCAACCGCACAGTAATTCAAAATCCCGAAAAGCTGGCCAAAATGTAAAGACATTGTCCGATTTTGTAAATAACTTATATGTATCGGGGTTCCTGGTCATACTGATTAGGAAACTGATGGGGGATCTACTATGGCAGACAAAAATTAGAAAAAAAGAAACAAAATGGCGGATTCAATATGATTAAAAATTATCTATTTACACTTTAGTTTTATCGCTAAATTTTTATGTTAAATCTCATTAGAAATGAATGTTAATTATCATTTTTGCGATTTAGTTATACTCGTCCAACTCAAATTTGAATTCACAAAATTTTAGGTCGTAATGCAATGTTAAACGGGATAAATATTAACAACCTTTGACATTTGATAACTCAAATACAAATCTGTCGAAGAAGTAACGTCAAAATCCTTAAATACAATTTTAATTTTTTTCTTTTGCTTTTGGTCAGCTTTTCCAAATTTTGAGAGCCATCTTAGAAAGCATATAAGTATCTTTCTACAGGGGTTTCAATGGACGTTGCTATATCGTTTTCGTAATTAAAAAGAGCGTTACACTTAGAGCCAATCCCTGGGGTATTCCATTCTCCAAAACTCATCTCATCTGGAAAGGGTGTTTCCAACTATCAAACGAAAGTGGTGGTTCAACATGAATACCTGCTCAAAGTGAAGAAGATTGCTCCAAATTTGATTTTATCCAAATTCAAAACTTACTTATTTTTTGTTATACCACCATTCAGAGCCTACTAGATAGAATAAAATGTAGAAAAAATAAAGAGTTAAAGAGGACAAGGCGAGAGGAAGTGTTTTGTCTGAAAAATATGAGAGAATGGAGTGGTCTGAAATTCAGACTCTGAACTCATACAGATCGATTTAGAGAAATTGTTGCTAGCCTTCTATAAAAAGATGACAACTTAAGAAGATTTTATTGCCTAAACGGTTTTTTAGAAGTAATTTGTTGAATTTGTTCTTTTTACTAAAATATCTACTTAAGATTTCAGTTGGATTAAAACCCATAATTAATTTTAAAAAACAGAATTGCTTAATTTTCAGTATATTTTGTTTACTTGTATGGTATCAAACAGTTGCAATGGGAGACTTTCATCCACAATAGATATATCTTTGGAAAATCTATTTAAAATTTGTCCAGGGGAATGAGATTCAAAAAAAGATAACGGAGCTTTCAATAAAGCTAAAAACATTGTATTATGTAGATATATTGAAGCTTTCATGCAGAATGTAAAAAAAAATATTGAACGTAGCAACATAATAACAATAAGGACAGCGATTATTATTATATAGACAATTAAATAAATATTTGATGTTCCACCAGAGTTTATCCTAAAAAAGGAAAATATTAAAATATCACGATATGAAAAGTTAGGAATAATAAGTTACCATGGCTTTATAAAATACTCGCAAACTGATAGTATTATTTGAGTTAATATAAATAAGAAAAATATTCCAACTGAAACAATTAGTTTTGACGATGCTCTTAAATATGTTAAATAAACACGTTTCTTGATGCCACCTTCTTTCATTTCTTCCTTTATTATTGCTTGGCCTAATTCTGGTAATTGCATTAAAGATTTTGATCTGTGCCTAAATAATCCAATTTTTAAATTTTCTTCTTCAAGAAAATCAACAGAAGAAATATATTCTGGTGCTACTTCTGCTAAATTTTTAAATTTACCATCGAAAATAATATTTCTATTTTGGATTATTACAATTCTATCTACTAATTGTAAAAATTGTTGCTGGTGTGTCACTAATAAAACGATTTTATCTTTGAGGAATCCTTTAATACATTTGGAGAAAATATTTTTTGCAACCATTGTATCAACTGAAGCTAGAGGATCGTCTAGTAAATATACAAGGGACTCTTTATATACAGCTCGGGCTAAATTAACTCTAGCTCTTTGTCCACCACTCAATGATACATTTCTGCCTCCGACTAAAGTTCGATCACCAAATGTGAAAGAATCAAGATCCTCTTTTAAGCAACAGATATCTATTACTTGTTGATATCTAATATGGTCGAAATCTGAACCGAATATTATATTTTCTCTTATTGTTCCTGCAAATATCCAAGGGTCTTGTGACGCGTAGGAAATTGTGCCATATACTTTAAGTTGTCCAATTAAAGCAGGTAACTCTCCTAATATAACATGCAATAAGGTGCTTTTGCCACTTCCAACTTCTCCAATAATTGCAATTAATTCTGGGTTTGTAGAAATCAGATTAATATTCTCTAAAATATATTCAGGCTGAGAATCATTCCATTTCGTTGAAACATTAGTTACAAAAATCCCAGACATATTACTATCTAAAGCTGCTGTTTTTTTAAATTCTTTTCTCAATAAAACGTTACTCATCCTACGAATAGAGGCATGCACATCCGCAATAAATATGATAATAGCAGGTAAAACTTGAGATAAAGAAGTTCTTAGTATGGAAGAATAAACCACCAAAGGAAATGAGTAAAGCGGTTGTATTTTATCATTCATCGTGAAATAAACTAGAAACGTGCCCAATAATACAAGTCTCGAGCCAATTAACGGAATTGATAAGGAAATCACTTTTATGTTTAAAATCTTTCGTATTTCTTTCATTTCGCTAGCTCTAGCTTCTTGAATCACTTTAAAAAAAATGTTTTCCCATACATTCATTTTGATCACTTTTATATTAGATATCATTTCATTCATTATTGTTATGCGAGTATCTGTTTTTTCGCAAACTCTTTCGCGAATTTTTGTAAGGCATCTTCCACACAATACTAAAATTAAATATTACTATTAAAATTTAAACTTATTTAAGTTTTCAAAGAAATCTTATTGTTCAGTAAAGGGTTGGTAAAGTAAGTATTCAGTACATGAGTACTTGTAAAATTTCGTTTGAAATAATCTTTTTTTGCCCTTCTGTACATGAAAGAGGTAATCAGCATTACTTTAATCACTTTATTGTATAATTATTAATATAAAAAGGTTATGTGTTTTGGTATGTTGTGTGACTGTTTATTTGTTGACAAAATTTTGCTATTAGAATGGAATAAATTGTAGCAATATTTTAGAAATGTTAAATATGTATTATTAAAACGAAAATGTATGAATGATATAAGTATTTCCAGATGGTGTGAGGATGTTGAAAATGGCGAGATATGATCATGAACGATCTCCAAATCCCCATGAGATAAATAACTGATGATATTGGTATATCAATTGGCACATACCATGAATTTTTCAGATGTATTGGATATGAACCGGGTGGCAGTCAAAATTTGCTGATTTTTGAAGAAAAACAGCGAACGAATTGAAGTTGCTCAGGAGTCCCTAAATAAAATGAACCAAGATGCAAAACTACTGAAATGCATAATAACAGGTACAGCTGGTGCTCACACAACAAGCTGTTCATCGTTAATTGAATTGTTAGGATCAACAATTTCCATTTCTTCCGCATCCATAATATCACCTTGTGATGCATCAGTACATATTTCTTCATCTCGAATTCTTTTTGTTTCTATAACCTCATCATTTGTTTCAAACATTTCCGATTCCAAGATTTCTCTCTCAGGTGTTTTTCTTAAAAATACCGCAGGAGTGACTAAAATTGGAACAATCTAATTTATTAGGACCCAATTGTGGAAGTTTCAAAAGCTTCAGAGGTTGGACTGAGAGAAGAACAGTTATTCAAATTTTGTAAAACTTTTCGAACTTAGGATGGAATATCCTAGAAGTTTGGAGTAAAAGGTAATGGTAGCTTGTAGAGATTTGGAGTCCAGATTGAGATAAAAACTGAAATTCAAATGCGGCAAAATTATTCGGACTGTCGCAGAGAAATTTAGAGGACCATGGGCCAGATTGTGAATTGAAAATACTTTCAATCCTTACGGAATGGAAGATGGTTAAGTGATCCAGGAGGAGACATTCATTCAATTATTTATTTTATATGGTTTATGTTTAATCCTGCTTGATATTTGGATTTCTACAATCCCTATTTATTGGGGTTTACTAAGTGGCACCTTAGGATTAGGTAAACAACATGCCTGGAAGTATAAGGCAAGTTCTTGTTACTTCAGTCAGATGAAACTTGAGAACTGAAAACCATGTTAATTGTATCCCAATATGGGATACCATGGGTATACCTTCCACAAGTCCAATAAAAAATCAAGCTGTTTACTTAATGAGCTAACCTCTCGTGAAGAGGTATGAAGAGCTGCATACAGATACGAGTATTTCGTGGTGGATTGATAAGAACCAATTCTTGTACGTGACTAGAAACAACTACACCGAGAAACGGATTGAATGATTTAGAATAGACGTTGGTATTGACTATTTGTTTGCTTGGCGCTGGAAATGGGAGTGTCAATATATGTTTAGTGCAGTGGCGAATCAACTTGAAAGCCGACGGAGCTCTGCAGGAGTGTAAATATAATTTCTTCTTAAGGCTATGTTTGGTCACTGATCCTCTTCTGAATTGGGACTTGCTTGGATTATGGAGGCCAAAAACTGTTGCCACTCGCCGTGAGAGCCAAAAACCTGACACGGATTTTGAATTGCGTAGCGATGGTAATGAAAGAATAGTTTATTTTGGAATTCGGCTGATTCGGGAAGTCGTAGTTTTCTATTGCAGTAATGCCAGCCGGAAACTTTGAGGAAGCAGTAATATGCATCTTATAGAAATGTGTTCAGGACAAATCTCCACATTGAGAAATTGCTAAAAGATGCTTCAGTCAGAAGGGCCAGCAATCTACCACATCAGTACAGTAAAATTAATTGTTCCGGGACAGAACAATCTGAAAATTTGAGCAGTGTAATGACCGCGGGTTCGGGATTGGAATATTTCAGTGGAGTTCCAAAATTTTCTAGATGCGCATTATGGATTGGAATGTTCCAGAATGTTCTACGTGTGTTGGTATAAGAAGGTATGTACAAGAGAACGAGCGAGCTTAAGGGGTCAGTCGTGAGCGAGCAGCTATAGATGAGTCGAGTCTGAAGTTTGAGTTCATGAGAGTACAATTCAATAAAGTGGATTGAAACGGCATCGATACACACGAAATAAATAAATATGCCCTGGACTAAATAATTTGTGTAAATTATAGACAGTTATGATTTCATTAATTATTATAAATAATGAATTTATTTAATGTTAGTATTGGTATAAATATGTAGATTTAAATTAAGTGGCCTTATTTTACCAACCCCATACACATTCTCGTAATATGTAGTGTCAAGTGTGTGGTTGCAATTATCAAGTTCTATTTAATAAAGCAGGAATGTATATTTTATAGTAGATCTTTAAATTAAATTACCTTGAATTGGTAAATCACATAATATAAGCAGTAACGTCACAAAACATGTAAGGCCTAGATAATAATATCCCAAAGTAATAGTCACAATTAAAACGAAAGGTAATGAAGTGAAATGCGGCAAGTTTAAAATTGTATAGAGCAATCTGTACGTATCATTACTAATTACATTAATGATGTGTCCTAATATATCTTCTTCCAAATGTACCTGCAGACATTTTCTATAAATAAGAGTTGAACAGGAAATTATCAATTTTTGTCCAACATGTTCCGTGCCCAAAAACATATTTTGATTAATTAGAGTTTTTAATAATGTTGCTCCCATAAATATGCCTGTAAATGTATAGATCTGGGAATAATTCTTTTCAATTCTTTGATAACCTTCCAATATATGATAAACACATACCAAATCGGATACCCTAAAATGCTCTATTTAATTTTTAATGAATAAAAATTAAGAAAATTACCTTAACATTTCCGTTAATACCCTCAAAGCTGAGAATTTCCAATACGGACGTTTAAACGCATTATACAACGCTTTTACTAATGACGGCTTCTTCCCAAGTAATTGTTTGTTCCATTCTACTTCTAATTTATCACCCAAAATCTTAGAAGTGTCTTCATCCAAAACACGAAATACATCCTCTTCTTCAAATTTATAATTTCTTTTCTTTCCAATGCGATACGATTTGAAAGCATAACTTAAAAAAGAAATTGATTACTGACAATTTTAATTTTTTTTTATTATTACCAGAAGAATAGGACGGATAAGAGAATTGCATGTTGTCTTGGATTTGCTGGTGCATCAAACAATTCTTGGGAGGAATCGCTCATTATTGCCTTTGAATTTTAAAAACGGCTATATATAAATACGAAAATAAAGCCATTTTTCGATAGACAATTTTTACAGTTCAACATGTCAAGTTGTTTGAAAGTTAAACCTGAAATTGTCTACAAATTATCACGACACGTCAATTACGTTAAACATAGGAAATCTTAGAGATGTGATTTAAATTTGTAAAGTTTTAAGGCCGCCATTTTGTGAAGAGTAGACTCGTGTTAATTTTAATTTCTAGATAATCTCAATTTTCCGTCCTTGTGTTAATAATATTGTCAAGATTTGCGGTAATCAGGACAAAAAACATAAAAAAGGTCAGTTTCAGGGTGCAAATAGCGTATCAAATTTTTTTAGCAATTTGGACAAAAAATAATTTTTTAGGACAAAAGAAGATTTAAGGTCAAACAAATACTGAATGCACGTACTCAACATGCAAATTCACCACTATCCAGTTTTACCCTAACTGACAAAATTACTTGGGGTAAAACCAAACACGTTAATTTCCAATAATAAAATGTAAATTTTAAAGTAATTAAGCATTAACGACTTTTAAAATATTCAAAAGTAGCCACTTACGAGGTTTAATGAATTTTCAATAAAGAAAATGATCACAAAACTGACTTTAAAAACACTCTTAACAAATTAGCAGGTTCTACGAACCTTTAAAACACATTTGTAAGCAAGAAGCTTTGTTCCTAACTACTTTTCGTATAAAAATATACATCTTCCAAAGGTGTCCCGTTGATTTAAAAATTTTTGGTTTTTTTTTTGAGAACCTTAATATGTATATAGGGAACTACATTCATATTTTAAATAGATTATCCCAATGCATGATGATGAAAATAAGAAATCGTAATCGACTTACCTTTCATAAGTTCTCTCCTTTTGATTGTCAGTGATTGTAAAGTTATTAAAAATATTTTCCATTGGTAACACAATTTTATTATATCAAAAAAAGCAGAACAAAACAAGCAAAAAACCTTAATAGTTTAACAAATGATAATAAAATATACAAAATACAGTATGAAAATAGTATTCTTTTGTAACTAATCTGCTACGTAAACTTAACACAAGTTTTAAAAAATTCATTTTTAAAAATATGTATAATTCTTTCCAATATATATTACAGTCAATTTTATAGGCCTGGTACATTAATATTATTCATAAGCATTATAGACAGATTGGTTAGTTCATCGAGAAAAACACAACGGACTAGAAATTAATTCTCATAGACATTGTCATGCACATAATTTGAGATTAACTGTCTTCTTTTGCAGCAGGAATAAAGTTGATTGAGGCTGAATTGATGCAGAAGCGTTTCTTTGTAGGTAACGGTCCGTCATCGAAGACATGTCCCAGATGTGCATCACATTTTGAGCAGGTAACTTCAGTCCGGATACGACCTGGTTGGGATATTAGGAGTAGTAGGTTAGCTCCAACTATTAGGGGTTTCGCAAAAAAAGTGAGGATAACCAGCAGGATCATGGAACAAAAAGGATTAGGGAATGATAAAATAGGTTTAGTATAAAACGCATTAAAAATGAAAGAAATGGTAGGAAAGCGCAAAAAATGAAACCAAATGAAAAAAGTAATTAAAAGCAGAAGGTGGAATCATGGAATATATCAGGGAGAATAAAAGGAAGAAAAACAGTACGATTAGCGTCCCAAAAAGAATTATCGAAAATAAAAACAATTCACATTTAAATAAAAAACCACAAATACAAATCAAACAGTGAAGTTAATTTTATTGAGTATTTCATGCAGATGAGTGAGATGGATAGAGATGTTCCAAATGCAGAAACAGTTTTTAAAGTTTTACATTTCATTGATTTGTAAATAATGGCGATTTACATAAAAAAGAAATCTAAATAAAGCCATTTAAGAATAATTTAAGTTTTATGCATTAACAAAAGAGATATAACGAAGAAATTTGATATTTCTTCTACATCTATTTCTCAATTTAGGCAAGATCTAATCCCATATTTTTTATAATAAATTTGTTATACCCAATTTCCTTTTAATTCTTAGCAGTATTACTCAAAATATATTCTTATTGAAGGAAGAATCTATAAATTTTATTACTAATTTAACAAATCAAATATATATATGGCCTTAAATGGAATAAAATTTATTGCAAAGAACTATAAAAGTTTCTGTACTGCATTGTTATCAAGACTTATAAGTATCAGTTATATAGATAAAACAAATAAAATACAGGAGTTGTTATTAGAAATGATTTTTCTAAAGGGAGAAATCACTAAAGATTAAATTTTGAAAATCTTGGAAAATGTAGATGTATAATGGGCGGGCTTTCTAACTTTTGAAATTTGAATCGGTTATAAAAAAAAACTAATTGATATTTATTCAAAATTATGAAGTTTGTTAGAAAGATTAGACAATTTCATTTAGTGAAATACAACATCATTCAAATAAATTAGAACATTAAAATTTGATGCACCTCATGTAATGCATGCCACAACCTTAATGTAATTTCAGTTGTATAATTTTAGAGTGCATGTTAAGTTGATTTTAAATTTGTTTATTCAAATTTGAAAAGGTAATGTAATTTGGGTTTATTTAAAATCTAATTATTATCCTGGTTTATTTAGAAAAGTTAAGAAAATGCTTTTTAATTGTTTTATTGAGTTTGATCTATATGTGAAGTGGGGACGGGGAGGATCACTTAATAAAATTTTGAAATAAAGGTTATTTTAAGTTTTTTTTTAAAATTTAAATAATACTTTAATTAATTTTGTTGCTATTTTATGCAAATAAAAATATATGTATCTCTATAATCATTATATCAATGTTTAATTTTGAAATTATTTTTCAAAATGTTATCAGGATATCAAATGATATCAATAGAAAATGTATGGGAACATTAACAAAAATTCAAGTTAAGAATTACAACATGAATTTTTGACCTATGGCAAAAATTCAATTTTTTAGGTATGTAAACATTTTTTTAAATATTAATGATATTGCTAAATGTAAATAATCTGTTCGGAACATCTCTAGGTGTGATTTCGCGCGCTAAATGATTTAAGCATGTGTAAAAGCAATTTAATTTAGCGCAGCCGTTATTTTTCCGCTAGAAAACCAACAATCAGAAACGGTTCCAATTTTATCTTTTGCTCTTTATAATATATCATCATTTGTGGTCGGAATTACTCGGCTCGTGGACACAAATCAAATAATTACTTCTTATATTGGAATAATTTGCCATTTAAAAAGACGCTAGCGTTACCAACAATCATGCTCGCCCCTCATTTTATAATCTTCATCCCATCAATAAGCAAGTACTTCGTGTGTGTTGCCACTTGAATTTTTTAGGTACGTAAAACTTTGGAAAATATTTTTCTTATTGATAAAATTGTTTTCCGTTTATTGCGCTATAGAAGCTTTGAAGGATATTACATAAGTAGGAATTTTAATAGGAGTGTTACAGGAAATTAAAGTGATAAAAATAAAAACAGGAAGGGCATGACTTTTGCAACGTTCATTTTAATAAGTTTGCGGTTCTTTTTGTGTTACTTTAAATGTTATCAATTAACTATTTAAACTACGATTAAAGTGAACAATGTAAAAATCAGCCTTTATATAAAAAGAAAAAAGCAAATTTCAAGTAATTTTTTTAAGTATACAGGAAAACATTAAATGCTATTCATTTTTGTAAAGAATTGTTGATTATATATAATACAGAAAATATTGCTCCTATTTTTAAGAAGGTATTTTCGGATATAATTGATATTTTTATAATTAAAACTTTCTACTATAAAAGCGCCAAGTGGAGAACTTATATTTTAATATATTTTTGGGATTACAAGTTTACAGATATTTAATTTTTTTCTTAATTAATTCATAAGTTAAAATAGTTAAACGTTCTTACTTTTCTATTTTGAAGTTCAGAACTGGTTTTGAGCTCTATATTTCTCAGATTTTTCCAAATAAAAATAGGAAGCACATAATCTTTTGTTTTCATGTCATTAAGTAGTAATTCATTGCAACCCTTTTCAGGTTCTAATCATTCCTTTATCACCGAATATAATCCAAAATTACATTTTCATGCATTTTGTATGTTATGGAAATTTCCAAATACAAATTATTACATAAAATAAGTCTGAATAAGATATATTAAAATAAGGTGTTTTAAAAAGTAAATTAAATGAAATATTTACCCTTCAAGCCCAATTTATTATTATAGTTTTTTCATTCACTCCACTCTATTCATGCATAAAAAGCTTATCAAATAACATGTTATGTTATATACAAAAAAATTGTGATGATGCTGGTAGGCCAGCACAAAGAACCATTTTCATGAAATACCACCAAGTTAGATCATATTTAAAATGATTTCATGGCAACACCATTAGGCCAGAAACGGTAAACAATGCTGTAAAATTTAGAATTAAATAGGTTTTCAATTTTTTGTTGGAAATTGATAAATATAATAAATAAAAGTAAGTAATACAGGTGAATTTGCTTGTTATAAACATAATAAAGATCACTTTATTCTTCCGATGCTGCTCCTCTCGTATAAGGGACTATTTATTTTATAAAAATATGATTTTAGATTATAGTCATTTGGTTGATAAAGGTTCGAGTAAAGTTTAAAGTATTTGCAATACATAAAGCCATGAAAACAGAAATTGTGTCAATTTTCTTCAAGATCATCTTAAATGACTGCAAAATACTTCTAAACTAATAAATAAAATAGAAGAGAAATAGAGTTCCTGTTCAATATACAAGTTAGTAGCAAATAATTGTGATAACTTTAAAAACCATATAAGTTTATGTGTCATGGCACCGATTTGGCTTAAATTTGAGAGGTCGTTTCTAACACAAAATATATGATTGTAAACCAAATTTGAAGTCATTATATCAAAAACTGTAGTTTTGGCACACATTTTAGTAGAATTGGTCACTTTTTAAATTATTATTAAAAAAATTGATTTTTGCTCGCTAAAAACTTTATTTTATGTGGAAATCATTTTAAAGACACTAATTGATGGAAAATTTATCAAGGAATCGAATGTAGTCAACATTTTTTTATTAATTGTTCGTAAAAATTGTATCAAATTAATTTTACAAGTTTTCTAACATTTAATAAGATGGTATTATTAGAAAAATTTTGTAATCAACTGTTAATGGGTGATTAATAATTTCAACAAAGAATTAATTACTTTCATCAATAGCCACTTTTTTTAAATAACTATTCTTGCTTAATTTGTTTATTAATAATATGCAATATCATTTCATTATATTAATTGTGATTGTTCTATATTGTTATCATTAATAACCTGCACCTACTTGACCTTTTGTTGCTTAACATTATCAGTGTTCTAGATATTTTGGCTACAAATATAGTCTCTATATAAGTCCTCTAAGTACAAAATAATTTTTGTACTTCGATTTCATAATTCACAATGTTTGGAGCAGCATGTTTACTGATTTATTATTCCTTCAAACATTTTGTTTTGCCTAGGCCTAGTTAAATATTACGCCTTTGTCAGTTTCTTAAAAAAAGGTTTTTTGCATTGCAAATAATCTTGTAAAAGGAAAATTATTCAGCAAACCTACTTTGATGGCTATGTAAATCATTTTGTTTCTCATTTGGAAGACAATACTCAGATATAATAGTTTTTCTTATAATTTTTTTTAGCGAATTTTCAAAATATTGTATTTTGACATAAAAAATTGTTTTCTTTGTTAAAAATATTATCAAAATATATATGTTACCTTTGTAAAATTTTTCTTAGATTCCAAATATGCCAAAAATTTTTTATTTCGAGCACCCACATGGAAAAAATTGATTTTTTTAAATCGTAGCTCCAAACTTATAGCAGCTTGACACCTAGGAAGCGAAAGGTCGTTAGTTCGACACTCGCCAGGATTCAATTTTTATCTTAGACCTGTTGAGAGTGTCCATCTGATAAAAATAAAAAGAAATAGAAACAAGATAGCTTGTTGTTGATATATACCATAACAATTTTAAAATGTTAGCAGAGCGGCGGGAATGAGAAGGAATGTTGTTATCACCTTACTTAATTGCTCTATTTTCAAGTTCATTTTGGTAATGCTCGTAAGAATTCTCAACTGGTTTTTATTTATTTATGGCTGGATTGACATTACTATTTAAATAAAGTTACTGGACGTAAAAATTGGTATGCAAATAGCCAAATGGATAGGAAATTTTCCGAGGAATCTGAAAAAATTGATTTCAGTGCCCTGTGACATCACATTTGGAAGACAAATTCTAATTTTTGAACATATTTTTTTTGAATTTATAATATTATGACTTAAAAATCGCAGTGAGTTGGAAAGCTCATTTGAGCCCAGAAAATTTTGATTTTATCTACTAAAGTAGATTACATTTATAGCATAGCATAGCCCACTTAGAGCTTTCTATAAGTTTGGAGTTACAATAAAAAAAAACAAAAACAGTTTTTCACCTCTGGGTGCATTTTAAGTGAAAAAAATTGCATATTTGAATTCTTCGAAAAATAATAAAACCCAGACTTGACTTGAGTGTCCTAGATGTTTTCTAGTGGAATTAGCCTATTGTGAACGATAAAAAATAAGAATTTCATAAAAAAAGTGGATGCTTATATTACATTCTCTGCAAAAAGCAAAAAGAAATCAAATCAACTACAATTAATGAAATTTACCTTTTTGAATAGTTATGAATAATGTTTAGATTTAGTAAAAATTATGAAATTATCACTTAACTGATAATAAAATATATTCTAAAAATTTGTATCCCTGGTGCGTGTTATTGTATAAATCAAATCATAAAGTGTAAAATATAAATTGATGTAAGTCTTGATGTTTTGTTCCACTACTTCTAAAAAGTAGCCAAAAACAGCTATTTTCATTAATTCCAAATGATCTTCCTTTAACAGTTTTGATCATTGCTTTTCTTTTTCCCTATTATTTGTAAATTTATATATATAGTACCTGAATTCGAATCTTATTAATTCTTTCCCAGCTAATATTACAATTAAAACACCATCACTTTTAATTAAATTAATTCTACGAAGAAAAATAATTAAACTCGATATTAAAATAAATTAATTATCCAAATGAATGTTATCACAATTATTTGATATTTTTTAAACCCATTTAAAATATCATTAAAATATAAAATTTAATGATTGTAATTAATTATTTTTGTATTATTATCATCAATTCTTTAAGGTTTTCTTTTTAAATAAAATAAGTTAAAAACATTTAAAAATAAAAGGGACTATTAAAACATATATGTGTAAGACTTTATAATATCAATGGATTAATTAAAATTGTATTCATTTCAGTTTTTTAACTGTTTAATTGCAATTAATGGAATTAATCCGACACTAAATTTATTTGGTATGTGATTAATTACTGGAACTAAATGATCTTTTTATTTTTAACATAAATTACTAATTTCCTGAATGTAATTAGGAAAATTAAATACAAGATAATCATTAGAGCTTATAAAACAATGAATATAAATAATAATAAAATTTATTATTGCAGAATAAATGAGATTTTAATATTAGTATTAAAATTATGGATGGAAAGTGGCTAAAAAATAGTAAATTTATGAAAAAAAACTTAATTAAACATTCAAATTGTAAGGTGTGTAATTAGATCAATTTACAAAGTGCGATTAAATATTTTATTTTAGAAATATATATGTAGGTTACGAGGTATTAGAATTACACCAATGATATATTACTATTGTTATTATAAAATATTATTGGCAAATCCTCCAAATACTCTTACTAATCATATGATGCCATTTACAACTTGGCATCATGTTTTAGTAAAATACAGCACTACTCTTGAACACAGGATTATCAGAAATGAGAGGTGACACTATGTTGAGGTTGCTAGCTTCAAGTACAGATGACTGTGTATCACTACATTCAGATGTTCGGATTCTATCAACTTGGTGCAAGGCAAATTTATTTAAAAAAGAATAATAGATGATTGATAAATAGGTAGAGGAACCATCCATTTTATAAACATTAATATCATGTAAGGTCTCTAAATTCTAGTAACATTAAGTGTACTGAGATTTAAGAAGTCCAATTAGGTTATTTTAATAAATAATCAAGTAATTTTAAGAAATGTGAAGCAAATATGTAATTATACTTATGTCCAGTGGTTAAAATATAGAAATTTTGATATTCCGTGACCATTAGCATATTTAAACTGTGCAAGTCATCTCAAGCAACCAATAACAACTTTTATCTTTAAGTTCAGAATCTAGTTTAAGAAAAGAAAATTATTTGTGCTACACTTTAAATAAAGAGAACCAAAATGATTAGGCATATTTTAAAATACACAAGTCATCTACAACTAATTTTGTGCAAAATGAAAATTATGTATGGGTTAGTTGGATTGGACTTGATGCTGATAATTTTTTATTTTTTAATAATAATAAGATTTATTGACGCAAAAAAATCCTATAGCGTACAAGATAATATAAAAATATAATAATATACAATAATATTAGATTTGCAAATAATGCTGAACACTCACACGACGATTATCGAAGAGATAAAAATCGTCAGTCCAGGACTGAGGATAATAATCGCATATCACCACACACTAGACCGATCGTTAATTGTTGATCAAAATCTAAGAATTTATAAACATTATACTTAGTATCTAATGTATAGGTTAGGAAAGGAAACAAGATTCAAAATGCAAGTGACAAGGAAACAATTATGAATTTCGAAAAAATAATAATTCATGAAAATTTCATTTTTCAATAGTTTCAGTCAAGCAGCATTAAATTAATTTATAAAGAGGCAGAGATAAGAAATTATAACTTAGTTAGGAAAATTAAAAATATTTATTTAAATAATTAAAATACTAATGTGTAATTATTGCTGATTTATTAAAAATTAAGATATAAAATTATTTTTGAAATATTTAATATCTATATAAATAATTATTTTAATAATAAAAGGAGACCTCATTAAATTATACAGGTTGAAGATCAAATTGATTACTGGT
Source organism: Coproporus ventriculus (assembly GCA_027574865.2). Taxonomy (NCBI): domain Eukaryota; kingdom Metazoa; phylum Arthropoda; class Insecta; order Coleoptera; family Staphylinidae; genus Coproporus; species Coproporus ventriculus. The sequence continues at coordinate 6,008 of JAODAH020011904.1, read as the reverse complement.
TGTTATAAATATTTAAAGGCAGATGTATGTTGACCTTTATATGATAATAACCTAAAACATTACATCATGTCACTTTTATTTTGCTCAAGTATATAAAACCTGTACTTACAACTGACCCAGATTTGTAATAATATTTTAAAATAATACTTAAAACAAATACAAAGGAGTAGAACATTTGTTTATAGAATTTATTTCTAATAATAATCATAACAAAATCCTATTTGTTGAAAATCAATTTTATTCATGTCTTTATAAACAGAACAAAAATTCATGTTATAATCAATACAAAAATATTATTAAATTGTAATGCCATTTAAAAAAATTTATATTCTTTATATATTTTTATTTTGTTCAGAATTGCATGACAATCTTTTGTTTAAATAAATTAGAACTGTTTTGGGCTATAAGGGAAAACACATGATTCGACAAGTATATGAAAAATAATAATTAATCTAATAAAAATATGAGAAAATGTAGGAAAAATTGAAACGTATGTCCTTTTATTGATTATGTGTATTTGATAAATGTATTAGGAAGTTGAATAGGAAATCTAATTTTAAAACTAGTACAGCATTAATGTTGATAATCCGGAATAATTTAATTATAAGGCTAGATTATATAATTGATGTCACGCATGAACTCAACTATTGAATAGATGCATCATTAATTATAGCAATTGACGGTGCAATTAAGGTTGAAAGTTAAATTTAAATTGAAATAGATCTATGAGGAAAATTGAAAATATATTACGTAACAAATTGATTTCCTGCTTGAAAAAAGTAATATTGCAATATTGTAAAAGAAATCTCTTAATATTCTATTGTAGAATAAAAAAAAAGTATTCGGTATTCTTCCTACTCTCTAGATAAACCGTAATTAAGTATAGATACTTAAAAACGAAAAAAAAAAAATTATATCATTGTAATTATTTGTTCTTGTAATTTGATCGCTTACACATATCAATTTTAATAATCCCTTGGTTTTTAAGTTTAACTCACCTCCAGATGTGTCAGGTGATAGTTTCACTTTTCCTTGGTCTAGGACATCATTGAAAGCAGGCCATCCACATCCACTATCATATTTTGTATCTGAACTAAAAAGGGGTTGTTCACAGCATATGCAGACGTATAATCCTTGGTCATATGTTTTATTATAACATCCTAAACAAAACAACAAATACTATGGACAAATACCAACAAAACACCTTTAACATTTAAGTTATTAAAAAAAGCAATTATTATAACTAATCATTCTAAAATGTCTAATGTCTAAGAAGAAGAGTGAAGAGATTTTTTTTTTAAAAGCAAAGGCAGACAACGAAACAAATATTTTAGACATGGATATGAAAAAAAACTGTGAAATAGTGACACTTTGATAATTAATATAATAAAAAATTATTGTTTAATGTGAGTTTTGAAAAATTTGAAATTTTATCAACAAAATATCTTAAAGATTCATGCACTTAAAAGTTTGTCGAAATGAAAATAAATAAATTAAAAATCTTTATTAGTTTATTCAGTCAAAAAGTTATGGGACTCATTGCGCAAATGTTAAACAATGAATAATTACTTAGATATGATTGTTTAAACCTTAGCAACAATTGTTTTTGATGTTCAATTAATTTTGATTAGCGATTCTGTAACCAGACAGTGGACTTTGATGAATTATATTTTCCTTTGTTTTGCTTAACATAAATTAAAATTATTAACGACTTTTTCAATTTCTAAATTTATGAACTCTTGAATGATCCAATGAACCTTTCCATTTCTAATTTGAAAGGTGATGCACCCTTGATTTAATTTTTTTTAAAGTAAGTTATTGATTCGGTTTGTTGTTCGGTAGAATGTAAACTGTTTAATTTAGTAACTAAAAATTCTTATTCGTTTTAATTTATAGAAACAGGCGAGAAATTAGTAGACCTCAAAGTGGTTTTAAAATCGCCTATTTACAAATAGATTCCTAAAAATAGTTTGTGTAGCCTAAAAACTGTTAATTTAACTCAAAGTCATAAAAATTGACAAAAATAAGTAAAGCTAGAGGATATTTTAAAAATTATCGAGAATTCAATTTGATAACTGTAACAATCTGAGAATTTAGAAACACAAATTTATAGGTTAGATGAATGAGATGAAGTGAATAAGTATATTTAGAATCTATTAGATATTCTCGGAAAATATTTACACATCACACTGTCCTATTTTTTAGCAAGGTTATACCAAATCAAAACGTTCCACATTCATGCGAACTAATAAGTGAAAAATTAACTTTGATTTACCTGTGAAAGGTCGCTCGGTCCCTTTTTCCTGAGTTACTTGATATTGTATTGGTGTTAACCTCTTCCTTAATTCTTCTTTATCTACCATGTTTACAGAAGCTAGAGTAGCAGAGAAATGAATTGAATGGAATTTTGTGCCATTCAAATTGTGTTTTATTGAGGTCAGAAAGAGTGATACACTTTACTTACTTGATATGTTTACGCTAACACACGATGGTCTCGTTACCGGTAGGTCAACGCGTTTCAAAAGCGCGCTACTAATACGACGAATCATAAATGAATCACCAAGGTTGGATCAGATTTAATAAAATATGTACAACGATCTTCGAAAATATTCTCGTTATGCAATGGTAACCTACAATTTCAGATTTTGACAATTGTGTTATGGTATAGGCAACACATAATACACCCGCGCGCTTGCATCAACTAATTCAAACGTACACTGAGGCAGTACCCTACATATTTTCACACATTTTCTCACATTTTCGGACAAAACAGTACAATCAATGGATTTTTTCAGTTAATCCTGCATTTTTTACATATACCTACTATTCACAATTGCAAAAGGAGAGACCAATTTTTCTTTAAATTTAAAAAGCAGTTGCAAAATTTTACCATTTTACTTATTTGAATACTTTTGTAATATTTTACGATAATTTTTTTATAAAGTAGATGGAAAAGAAAACCAAAAATAGTATTTATTTATAAAAATAAATTTTGCAAGGACATATCTGATCCATTGTGGGTACTTCTTTTATTTGTATATTCGAAGAATTAATAAACAAATTAGAAAATTAAATATCTGAAAAAATTGGGTGTCGAAAAGGTTAAAAAATAAACCAGTTGAGAATTCTTTACATTACCAAAACGAACTTGAAAATAGAACGGCGGTAACACTATTGCTTCTCATCCCCTCCACTTTGATAACATTTTAAATTTTCATTGGTGAAATCTTTTTCTTTTTAGAATGTTAGTAGGAGTATTTTAATCAAAGAGATATAAATGAACATCACCTTCTTCGTGAAATATTTATAAATAAAAAACAAATAGATGTTTTAATTTTTTATTTTAATTTTAATTTATAACATAAATATATTGCAAAAACACATCGCTTATTAACCGAATTTTTTTCCATTGAAAAATGATCCTAAAAATATTGTTTCTGCTGAAGCCTTTTGCCAAAATATTTTTCATTTTGTCAATGACATTTTCACATTCGGTTAATAATGCATCCAACATTTAATGTCGTACGACTTGTAATTCTTCTCTTACTTTTTTGTTTTCATATTCTTTGTTTGAATTTTCATATTTCTTTTTTTCTTTTTCTTCTTGAAGTTTATCTATTATTTTGTGATTAACTCGAATTCTTTCGTTGGGCAATAATACCCGGTGGCGTAAGAACGAACGTTTGCCCATAATCTTTGGCTTTGTCTCGGATATTTTTTTGTAGATGATTTGACAATATTTCTGTAACTAGTAAATTAATTTTGTTTTTAAAAACACTGTCAAAGGCAACTTAAAAAAAAAATAATTCAGAGACAGGATTGATGCAAAAGTGATACAATTGTATTTTGGACGTTTGTTTGACATTAGAATAATGTGAACCTGATTATTTCCATCCAACTAGGTGATCGAATTGGATCGATTAGAATCGTGATTTTTTTTCTCATAAAAATTTGGGCAAATACAAGTTAGCTTTTATATACATTCTTATTGTCAATTAACATTTTATCATGATCTAAATATATACATCGAAACTTAACGTAAATGAGTATGAATGATATAGGGATGAAATGATTATAACATGAAAATGTAATAATGAAGTGAATGTGAAGGGGGTATCTGCCTTTTCTGGAGGGGGTAATATAAGTATTATAGCATCTTACTTTAAAAAAATCTGGGGAAATTTTGTTGTTGAATATCACCATCTCTGTTTTCTTGGGATTTAGACCGATGCGCCATTTCCGGAAGTACTCTTCATTTCTTCTTAACTCGTCTTTTAGAGCGTTCAAGGCCTGGAATCAGTTGATGGCTGCTACCAATAGTGCAGTGTCGTTCGCAAACTGCAGCAGCAGGTCCTTTCAGATTTTGCCTTGGCGAGATCCGACACCATGATGTTAAGTAATGTCGGGGGTAGTGGAGAACCTTGCGGAACTACATCCCTGGCTTTTATAACCTCAGATGTGGCGGAACCCTCCTTGACTCTGATGGCTCTGCGGGTCAAGAAATCGTGTACGAAATGTCTCAGTCGGTCACTGATTCCAATGTTGTGCATCTTCATCATAAGACCTTCTCTCCGTACCAAGTTGAAAGCCTCCTCCACATCTAGGAATACACTGACTACTATATAGCGCTTTTTCTTCCTGCATCTATAAATCTTGATAAGTTCATGGCCTGATCAATTGCTTCCTTCCCTCTGTAAAACTCGTACTGGTTCCACGGGATTACTTTTCTTTCATCTAATTCTTGCTTTAGCTGCTTATTTAGCAGCCTATCGCATATCTTAGATCTCCTGTTGGTTGGGCCTCTCTGATCTTTTCCTTCCTTGGGGATTATGTCGATTTTGGCATCCTTCCATTGATCGGGATAACGACCTAAAACAAAAAGCTTGTTATAATGGGTAATCATAAATTCGATGAAATTAGGCGGTAGCAGCCTTGCCGTTTTGTTGGAGAGTCGCTTTATGGACTGGTCTTGTTTGGAAGTTTCCGAAGTATGACTGCTCCTTCTCTGCTTCCTCTATAATATTCTGTCGGAGCAATTCATTTTTCCTACTTAGGATTTCCTTTACTTCTCTTTCCAGAAATCGTAGTTCTTATTTAGCTCTAGGGCATCTTGAATGTTGCCAATAGGATTTGGCTCTTTTTTCCGTCGTATGGTTCTTTTCTTTTCCGCGTTGAGCAGCCATCGGTTACTACCTCTGAACCGAAATCGTTTTTGTGACAATCTTTAGAGGAATCGTGAACCGAATGCGGCTTTAAATATGTTAGGGAACGACAAAGAGAATGTTACACATATCAAAAACCCAGCTTAAGAACCAAAAACATCAAAACGAAAGAAGAATTAGAAGTCAAACGGGGAAAAATATAATATTAATAATATTATTCCCCGATTGAGAGAAAGTTGTTTATTTATTTTCACGAACTTCAATAGTCCGTATATGAAATCCAAATGTCTGTGTATGGGTGGACTGTATTATTTTGAAGTATTTTGAATTCTGATTGAAGCTTCAGAAACTACATCGAAAAATAATTTGACACATTTTGGTAGCTGTCGAGGAACACCCCGAAAATGGGGGTCACAATGTATTTTTTTTTTTAATTTTGCGTCATTAATTTTTGTTTCTTCAAAAATAATGAAATTAAAATATTTCAATGCAGGTTATGTTATCCGTAATCCACCCAATAGCACAGCACGGTTATGAAGTTTGTTGTCATTGTATGCCAACCTATAAAATTTAAAGAAATCGTTAGTAACTAACGTTGCATCACATTTCCACTAATTGTTACCCGAGAATTAGGAATCGAAATCTCGAATCTTCAATCGCTCCATCTCTTTCCAACAACTCTAACCGCATATCGTTCCAGTTTTATTCCACACATTATAATAAAAAAATTATATAAAAATTAATGAAAACGGGAGATCTTTAAAAAATTCTTTATTCAATCTTTTTCTAACCTATATAATCTACCATCGTTATATCTCACTTCCACTCATTGTCATCCGAAAATTG
>JAODAH020011892.1:0-15644 GCA_027574865.2 Coproporus ventriculus | reverse complement strand
TTAAATAAATTTAATTTTAAGTGCATTGATAAAATAATTAATTACATAATTTAAACTGAAATAAATGGTTTACGAAAAGTAAATTATAGATGATGGTGAACAATTTAAATAATTCTTTATTATGGATATCAAATAAAATTACAATTTCAATAAAATAATTGTATTACATGATTTCTAACACACACCCACACACCCACACACGCACGCACCCACTCTCACACGCACACACACGCACACACACACACACCCACACGCAGTTGAATCCAATTAATGTTAAATAGATATTAACTTCGTTTTGCATTTCTATAAATTTTCTTCCAATTTTATTTTTTTCTATTCAGATTTTTTTTATCATGTTATTCATTTTTTTCGCTGTGAAAGTAAAAAGTCGTCATTTTATTATGTTCAAATTAAGACATGATACATTTTTAAAATAAATAATTTATTATTAAATATTTATATTAGTTCCTTTAGCACAAAATTTAATAATGCAAGCACAGTTTATCAGACTTCATCACAAAAAGTTGAAATTTTACCGATTTGGCGATCTTGGAAAAAAATGGCAAAGTTTCACCTGTATTTTCCCAAAAATACGATTTTCGCACTTAGCACACTATTCACAGGTGCCACAGGTATAATAATTGATGTACTTAACATGTTATTCACACATGAACTACTATCATGAAAATTTGTATTTTATTTAAATTTGTAAACTAATTAGAAACAAATCTGCAAAATGAAAAAACCTTATTAAAAATGTGTTTATTTTTTTTAAGCAAAAATTATACAAGAATATAGATTATTATTAAAAATATAAAAAGAATTTAAATTTAATCATCTTCCTCGTCATCCGAATCAGGATAAACTTCAGTCGCACTTTTAAAGGTAGCTAACTCTTTGTAAAATTTATGAAAAATAGAAGATACGAATATGAAAGGGCACAAATCCAACAGGTCTTTTTTCTAACCTCAAAATTTTTTAATTTTTCTGAAATCGAAAATTTTCAAAGTGACGCCAATTTTTTTCTTCTGAACCAAAAGGCTTATTCTTTCAATTTCAAGATGAACACAGACAAGATCTTTAGTTTGAGTCAACTTAGAAGTGAAAATACCCATTTTTTGCGTCACAAACTCAAAACTACGATTTTTTCAAAATGACAGATTTTGGTGCGAAAAATTGGGTTACGAAGAAAAGTTAAAAAACGAAATAAAATAGACCAAAAACATACATAACATAACAAAGCAACTAAAGATTCATGAGAAATTGGCCAATCAATAAAAACGACCAAAAAGGTTCTATTTAAGGCCTCAGGCAACCAACCAACTTCCTAATTGGCGGAATACCTTTCTGTTCAATTTTTTGTATGAAAGATTTTTTTATTGGAGTTCATATTTTTTGTTATTTCAAAAAAAAAACATGAAAAAGGGGTAAAAATTGTAATTTTTTAAATAAAAATGGCGCATAACTTGCAACGCGGTAATTTTAGACAACTTTAAACCACAGATTCGTTTTCAGCATACCAAAATACATAAAGATCAGCTATAAAATTCTTCTGTAAAAGATTTGACCCCCTTCCCATACAAAAAAATTGCACAGCGACTGAACTAAATGGATGGGCCGCTAATGTGGGATGTCTGATCATTTTATCTACCACTCATCACTAATGAATTTTTTTTTCGGACAGCATTTGAAGTATAAAATCTGCATAAAAATAAACCATGGATTCATCAGAAATTACAAAATAATAGATAAATGCAAAATCGAATAATTGATGCAGTAAATCTTTTTATACAACAAATAATGATTCGCAAATCACACGATATATTTTATATTTTCACACACCAAAATATATTTGATTAAAAACACTTATACTCCAGTAATAATTCTTTAAAATAAATGAGTAAATTGGCATACAAAAACTATCATTTTATTATTTTTATGACAATTTTATTGTTTAAATTTTGATCTCGCATAAGCAACGCCATCTGTATTTACTTTTTTTCCATGATTCTACTAAAATTTCATTACCGTTGCTTTTACAGTTTTCGCTATAAGAACTAGTGCCGCTATCTACCGTTGCTGATTAATTTACAGTTCGTGCAAATATAAAGTTAGAGAGAAGCACGAGAGAGAAGGACATTATCCCTGGATAGGGTAAGACATTGCATTAGACAGAGACAGTAACAGCTGGAAAGAGTTACCATGTTACATCCACACATCTTTCTCTCTGAAACTACTCTCATTTTATCCTGTGATGGTACGATTGTATTACAGTTTTCTACATTTGTTTGATTCCTATAAGTAGAAAGAGACTATCTATTATGGAGGCTATGAGCCAAACATACACAACATAACCTATAATACGTTTTACAATTTCGATGGGCCAATAAGCTTATTTTGTTAATTTTTCATAAAGAAATGCATTAACTGAATTATATACGTGGAATCATTTTAAAAAGTAATAATTAAATAGCATAAGTGTTACCTTAAAAATTAAGAGTAAAGTTTTAATGTGTATAACTAACTCTGTTATGGTTTTGGGGGTGTAGGGAGCAAAAGGTAAGGGTCTTTGAATAGTTATTAAGAACTGTTGTGTTTTATGGAAGTGTTTCGTAAGGATTTTCAAAACGAGTCATGTAAATTTTCGAATTAAAAATTGAGGTTAAAAATGTTACAAAGAGATGGTAGTTTTAAATAATGAATTTGTATTGCGTATTTTAAATTATTACAATTATGATGAAGGATGCATAATTAATCGTGTGTGCGGTTAATTTGCGAGAACAATGACCAAAACATAAGACGATCACACACGAAGATGTCCGATCATTTCGCCGACCAAAATAACGCAAAATTGTCGAATTCTATTGATAATTTGGATTACTTCCAATCAAAAATACATGAAAACCCCGCCATTGACGAATTAAATGCGCCTTATGATCATATGTATGCCACAAATCACGATGAAAATGGTTTAAGTGACGATCCACAAACAAGCAACCAACCAGAAAGTAGGGTTAAGTTTTTAAAAGAGTTCTTGTTGATACATTTGGATTTGATACAACAACAAAACGACGATATATTAAATAAGGAGCAGAAAATATTTTTATTGCAAGATGAGAACGCAAGAGTAAGCTCTAATATTTATATCTTTTGATTATTATGCAACTGCTGATTTTTGTAGCTTCGTGAAAGATTAAGGTGTTTAGAGAATGGTCTTCCGTATCAGTCAACTTCAAATTTGATTTGTAATCAGTGTGAAGTACCTTCAGAAAGTCTACCCGAAGATATGACCCAAGATTCTGGTCTTATTGAAGATAATTCTCAAATAGTAGCACAAATTCCTGACGAGCCGCTAATCAACAACTTGTGTATACAAGAAAGTGAAATATTTCAAGACAATCAGTTAACCGAGAGTAACAAAAGCCAGGAATTACTACAAAAAATACAATTTGGTAAGTTAACTAGAATTGGTCAATAAGTAATTGTTAAGTCGTAGGTCTCATTTACGTCCACTTTAGCTCTGCTTTTAATAATTGTTAGTAACATCATTTACACATACTAAATTGCTATTGAATTGTTGTTGTTTATCTTGACAACTGTCAGAAGATACAAAATAGTTTGGTTAGGTTAATTTTGTTTGTAATGTTTTTAAGATCTTTGGGATTTATTGTGAGGAATTTGTTGATAAAAAAATTTGCTTTTGGAGATTGAGGGAAAAAATTATTTCGTGCGATAGTAAAACATCATTATTTAATTACATTTAGAATTAGCAATTATTGGATCATTTATATACATGCTTATGTACTAAAAGCATATATACCTATGTATTACAATTGAAACTTACAAGTTACTCGGATCCTCAATAAAACACTTCAGTTATGCATAAATCAGTTCCAAATATAAAGGGATAGAACTACACACAGTCTCTCATCCCTATGTACCGGAACAGTATATACACTATTACGTTCATCTGCTAGATATCTTGATTAAGTAGCTAAGAATTTATCAGTAATGCACAATCCGCGCAAAAAACAATGACTTTTAATATCAATTAAACCCAATAAGTTATGATCGTAATGTTTGAGTACTTCTCTGTACCCAGGCTTAATCAAGTAGGCAGCAATCGTTTGCTCATTCATGTATGATTTTCTTATTCTTTCCCTCTTTTCCTTTTATACTAGCCTCTATAAACGATGTAATTCTTCGGTTTTTAACCACTGATAAAGAAGTTACATCTTTCAGTTTACAATCACAAATAAAACATTGCGACATTGTGTTTCACTCTCAATTGTAGAAAACCGTTTTTTTGTTTTATAACCCCTACATTTACAGCGTTGTCACAACTATACCATTTATTATACAAAAAATGTAACGGACATAAAATATAGGAAATGTCATCCTTTCAATTTCATACATAACCGAAGTTTACGAAAAATTGATAGTTTTCAAGTTATATTGAGATAAATAAAAAAAAAATTATTATATATATTATTTGTCCGTTTTTTTTTTTTGCTTAAAAAACGGGTTTCCAGGCAAAATTCTTGTTGGCAAACCTGAAATTCATGTTTAGCGGCCCAAAAAACATAAAGAATGTACAATGTAGTCTGAGTCCGATATGATCTAAATGTACTCATATCAGATTATTACCTCAGTACTCATTTGTAAAAAAAAAAGGAATGTATAACCTAAAAAGGAATTGTATATAACTTCAATGTAAACTTATTATTATTAATTTATTAAATAATTTGCTCACAATTAATATAACCTCAGTTTCAACTGACAGTGAGCTGAACAAACTCGTAAGCTTACGAAGTCCTCAGTATAACCTAAAAAACAGGCAATCATTTTCTTGAAAGTATTTTGTGAATGAACAATTTATGTTCGAGTTGATTTATCTTAAAACACCCAAATAATGGATTGTTGCTTAGTTTAATAAACAGTCTTTTCTGATGGTGTTTCTTTACCAAAAATTGAATGAAGTGATTCTAAGCATTGTTATTAAGTAAGGCTTTTACTAAAATTGTAAAAAATGATTTAACAATGTGAAATTTTTTTACAAAATTACAATAGCGAATCAAATTTAAACTGAAATTTGTTATTATTTTAAAATTGTTTATTGGAAGATTGAAAACAGTTGAAAGAATCTTGCCAGCTGGAATTTTCCACTCGTTTTCGTCCTTTCTTGAACTTTTTCTGCTAGGCAAATAAACTAATGCTTGACGGTGTTTAATCATTTGATTTTAAAAAAAGAGCAATGAATTTTGGTGAACCGTCTAGGCATTATGCTAGATAGACTGGTTTCATATTTCAAATCGCTATTATTATGATGTTATTTTCTTTTGCTAATGACATTTTTTATTTTTTTTATTTTAGTTGAGGAAAGGGATTTTAAAATTAAAGAAGAATTAGAAGAAAACATAGCTGCAGTGAATTCTAGTTCAGAGATTACCCCAGAAGATTTGATTTGTTCAAATAATCTTAATAATACAAGTTACACAATACATTCAAATTCAGTTACAAGTAGTGATCCTATGAAGAATCTTAAAATGAGCATTAGGAGGAAGAGATTATGCTCGAATTCCTCAGCAGTTTCCAATAATGACTCCATGTCTGATGAGAAACGAAATTTTGGAAGGTCAAGAAAAAAAAGAAAGAGTAAGTAGAAGTATTGAACATAAATAGTTTTGTTGAGTCTCTATTAATTAAATGCAATCCCTATAGTAATTATTTTAAAGTCACAAAAAGCTGCATTGGAAGTAAACATTTTGCTAAATGTTCTAACATATAGATAAATGTTCATTCTAAATGAAGGTCATAAGGAGATAATTTTGTAATTAGAAAGTCTCATTGTTACTTATTATTACAGGTTGTTTTTTATAATCAATGTCTTTCTCTTTATTCATACCTCTATATACAGTTTATACGCCATGATACATACCCTATAGGCCAAGGCGTACATCCCATCAATTAGTAATTATTTCGTTCAATATATTTTTTGCACTTGTAAAATGACTATTATGTTCCATTAAATCTCCTCTGTCCAAAATTTATCTCAACCAACGAAAACATGTCATGACTAAAAAAATCATCTTCACAAATACTTTTGAACCCAATGTGGTTTTTGCAAAAATTCAAGATGACCAATACAATAAAATAACAAAAAGCCAAATTAATTTATTCAAAAATTTTATTTTTGCAAATACTAATCAGCCCAGGAGGATATCAAAAATGTTTGTGAAGTCGGTTGTTCAGAATAGTAAGAGAACGAATCAAAATTAAAATTTATCTAAATTCTGTCTAATGAGAATTTGAACATATTTTGGTAAATTTTGCAAAATATAAACAAACTTGAAGAAATTTACTGAAGTTTGTTCGAATTTACATTGGTCCTGAGGAGAGTTCATAATACAAACAGAATTGAACATTTAATGCAAATTAAATTTTAGATTAGTAATTGTGGCTGCTTTTACCTGTCACCCTTCAATATAATACAAGCCCTAAGAAATAAATAACATATAATGAGAAAGCATTAAGAAACATCAAGTTAGTGGTTCAACATTATGAAAATATACATTTGTTTGTCTTTGTTCTGCATTTAAAATGATTTTTTAAATAATATATCATTGAAGATCAACTGATTGTCATTATGAGCAAATTAATATTTTATTAATACAAAGTATGCGGATAGTCGAATGGACCCACTCCAGATTTTTTTATTTTATTAAACAGCTTGCATCAATGCTCTGATACAGTTTTATTGTTCAATTTTAGGGATATTTAAAAATGATCAAATATTAACACATAATGAACAATATGTCACAATAGTAGGTGAACAGTACCTGGATGCATTGCGACGTCAAAAATTAGCTGATGAAGCTGCAAGAGCTGCATCTTCGTCAAATTTAGAAGTAAGTTTTTTTCTGTAAAACAAGAATTACTCTAACCTGTGCCCTTTAGGTACCTAGGTGGCGAGTAAAAGTGTATACGAGCTGTTACACTATGGAAGGAACTGAGAATTTAGAAGACGAAATGTATTCAAGGCGCCATAATCGGTTAGAAAATGACGAAAGAAGAAGAAAGCGGTAGGTCTGCCATTTATTTACATTTCATCTAAATCTACTAAATTATTGAATTTTTTCAATATTGTATAGGTGGGATGTGCAGCGAATAAGGGAACAGAGAATAATAGAAAAATTAAAGCAGAGACAAGATAAAATTGATTCAAATAACAAGGGAATTGAACAGACTGATGCAATAGAATCTCTATGGCCTCCAATTGAAGATATCAAATATATAGAAATGAGTGATGTGTTACCTGTATCAGCTTTTGGTTGTCCTATGCCCAAAATACAGCCCAGGTAAAGCTTACATATTATAATTTAAATATTTAAATAAATTTTTTTATTGAAATCGTTTCAATTTTTCATTTCATTTAAATATAACTGCAAGTAAAATTTGTCAGAGTCGTAACGATCATATCACAAACTAAAGTCTGTGATTCAGAATACCATTTTATGATTATAGATTTGACAAAAATAATTGAAGAATTCTAATTTGAAAACTTAATTTTGAACATCATCTCTGCAATATTTCTATTCAATATTAAAATAAAATTTTAATTTTTCAGTGAATTTAGTGTACCATGGCTGAACAACCCAAATATAAAGAAAACAGCGACACGAAGAGGGCCAATCAGACGAAGAGGAACGAAGCGATAATTACGAAAATACACTTACGTAAATACAATGATCTCTCAAAGTTTCACTATTTCTTTAATATTCGTATTAATTGAGAAACTTCAAAATATATTTTTGCGTAACCATTTTTAGGTCCAAGAAAATGTTAATCTGTTTGTAATGAGCACAATAATTTTTCTAACCCATTTATAATATTACTAGTCTATTGTGAACCTCAAAATAACAAAATTAGAGCTGAACTTGACCCTGGTTCTAATTAGCATTCACTAATCCAAAATAACAGGGAAACAATGGCTTTTTGTGTCTCTATGTTATATAGTTGTGAATTCAAATTCACATGTACTATTTATATTTGGATTTAAATCAGCATAGCTTAATTGTCAAATGTATAACTAGCATATAAACAAAGCATAAATAAGCTGTCCTGTTCAAATATGATTTCTCTATGTTATGTACACTCAATTGTAATTTAAATAAGAAAGGCAAATGTGCAAATTCTTACATTCAACCTTAAAAGAATTGTTTATTTTCATTGTTAACATGATATGTTTTTAATGTATTAAAAACAGCTTGATAAATGTTATGTTACTTTTGACATAAGGCAAGTTTTTAAATTAGTCCATGGAAACATCAGTGTACATATGATAGATATGTCTGAGATATTAACATACAGTACTTAGCTTACACTTTTATCTACAAGACTCTCTAGTGTGGGTGGCATAGACTCTCACAGTAAGGTTTACCTTCTAACTAGCATTCGGTGCAAATCAAAATATTTTTAAAAACTGATTTGTATATTTTTAATTACATAAAAGAAATTAATCGATTGTCAGTAGATTCATCAGTTTTAATCTGGTGGATCTGATGATAGTTAATTAGTTTCATCAATATAAATAAAAATACTTAGATTAGATGTATTTAAAAATGTGTTCAATCATATTAATCCAATTTCAAATCTTTTTTTGTATTACAGTTGCTTAGCCAAAGAATAGGTAAAAATTCAACAAATAGCAAAAATTATTACAAACAAAATTTTACTCTATAGCAAAAATTTTAAGTTTAACGCAGCAATTCTGGGTGTTATCATTTGTGATTATTTTTTATATTTATTTATCGACGTAAAAATTGACATGCAAGTAGCCAAAGCGACAGGAAATTTTCAGAAGAATCTAAAAAATTGGTTTTAATACCCTTTGACGTTACATTTGGGAGGCAATCAAATTTTTGAACATAAACGTTTTCTTTAATTTATGATTTTATTGCCATACAATTGGCAAGCCTGTCTAACCCCACAACTTTTTGTTACTTCTACAAAAATAGATTATATTTAGATAATTTCAGCCTAATTAGATTTTTCAATGTGGATTCTCTTTTACTTTCGACTTATCGTACTGCCAGGTCGTACTACCGATTACATCGTGTATGGCTCTATTAATATGTACTTAAATGGAAACTTGTTTTGGAAAAGGTAGACAAATTGGCTATGTGAGAACTTTAGTTTGAGGTTACATTGCTAGTTAACACTAATATACATTTCAATTTTCCCTGAGGATCTAATTTTGAGTTCTTATGATATTCACAATAGTCAATAGATTCTTCTTCATTTTTACATTTTAAAGTTGGGTTCTTTATATATGAAATGATGCAGATGGCACATATTGGAAAAATAATCACTTATTTTTCTATTCTGTGCTACCTCATATTTGTATCGCTAAAATCTCTTTACCCATGATATCTAACTCATCTCATATTGAACCTGTACTACTACAATTGAAGCGAAATTATAAATGTTGAATGTATTCTTTTGTTGTGTAGAGTAAATGATAAGCCTGTGATTTTTTTAAATTCTATAAATGTGTTCATTTCAAGCAGATGTATTGTTTAGATTGTAATACCAATTAAAATGAAATAATTTACGCACTGACAAGAATTGCAATATTTTTTAGTTGAAGAAAACCAATAAAGTTTATGAAGATTGAACAACTACATAGTATATATCCAAATTTTATTTGTTTTATTATCACTCTTACTAAAATTGTAAATATTTCAGATTCAGACTTATCACAGCATTCAGTATTTATTTTTCTTTCAATCTTCCTGTTTATTTGGTTTAAATGTATTAGATTATTTTATGATTCAATTATCTCAAACGATATTATTAGATCAAAACTAATTTAAGATTATTTTGATGATGCATCAATAGTTTTTTTACACAAAAACACAATAAAGGCAACTATTTTGTTTTTAATTTCTTTTTTATTTTCTAATGGAACATATACATTCACAAAACTTGCTTTTCATATATTTTGTTCCTTATAAATTACACCGTAGCACCATAAAAGTGACAACTTAAGAAAATAAGTTGAAGACTAAAATATGTAAAATATTTTAAACGAACATATCAACTGAAATGTTTTCTTACATATTTTACGTATATAATTTTTATAAACAAAAAAATTTTAACTTTTTATTCATAACTTATTTAAATTGCCTACCATGACATATATGTACAATGATACACCGAAATGTAGAATAATTCGCATCTAGATTTATACTAACAAAAGCAACAATTTGAGTTTCTACTTTTATAAATTTTTCGACCTCTTAACTTTTCAATTTTTAATTTTCCAACCTATATTTCAATCATATTTAAAAGCATTTGAAATATAAAATAGGGGCATCACTTTTTACAATCTAAATTAATAACTCACAATGCTACTAGATGGATGCGATTCAAAAACATGGAGGATTCCTTTTGTTTTAGTAGATATTCTATGGTTTAAACCTGTCTACAATTATTTTAACAGCTTAACATTTTTATTTTACTCTTTTACTTGTGAATTAAAAAGTTAAAATTGAACTATTCAAAAATCTAGATACAGAAACATTAAAAAATACAAATGTTGAAATATTTAAAAATTAAATTGTCCATGTCATTTTCATAAACCGAAATAGTGTTTTGTGCTTTATATTGTACAAAAACTAATTTTATCTAGAGTCTTTTTATAAACATTTTTCGCATAGGTTATTCATCTAGTCAACTATGTTAGTGTCACGTATGACATGACCAATAAATGTTAACATATCGAAGATTAAGAACCATAGTATTAATCTAATTTTTTTTTTTTACAAAAATGAAACTGTTCTTACCACTTTGTTTAACATGTTCCTGAGCAATCCCATATTCAATTATTTTAACTATGTTTGATTCATTTTGACATCCTGCTTTTTTTAAACAACAATTCTTGTTCTACCCCATTTTTTAAAATTCTATCCCATTCTCAAAATTAAAATATATTGTTTAAACATAAGTCAATATACATTTTAAGACAAGTTATAATACATTTTGTGATTTTTTTCAAACCTGCGAACATCGAAAATGTAAAATAAAAAGAAAAATAAATGTCCTGCACAGGTTGTGAGAATAAAACAAAATCAAAATTAGAAATCAAATTATCTAAAATAACTTTTTATATATATATTTTTATTCTACCTACAGGCAATTGTGAATAGAGCACTAAAAAACTAATAAGTCTGTGTTAAGATTATTGATTTTTACTAATTCACCTTGACGCAAACAACCAATCTTTAATGTGTCTTTAGTGTCAATAAAGTAACAGGACGGAATAATTTAAAAAGTAAACATCACAGAGAAAAAATTTTCTCTGACAATTTAATGGTGATCTTATATTTGGCCTTCAAAGTCGAGTTTATTTTTCAAATGGGAACCCATAATTTTGACGCCGGAAATAAAACATCTGATACAACCTTGAGCAACTTCCATAAGGTCAAACTACTACAACTTGGCTACTGCTGAATAACATAAAAACTTGAAATGGTGAGGATAAAGTACACTATTAGGGGTTTAGGACTTGAAGGACAAATCCAAGTCAGGTGGAATAGGTGGAGACTTTATCCTTACCATTTAAAGGTTTTATGCTATCCAGCGATAGCCGAGTTGTTGTACTTTGATCTTGTGGTGGTCATTAAAAGTCGCATCCGAACGTGAAATTTTCCGTTCTTTTCATTTCCGGCGTCAAAAGGTTGGGTTCCCATTTGGAAAAACGTAATTGACCTTGAAATGACCTTGAATTTTAAATCTAAGGTAACCATTAAATTGTCAGAGAAAAATCCTATAACTTTTGTCTCAGTAATTTTTCTCTGTGATGTCTACTTTTTAAATAATTTAACCATCCTGTTACTTTATTCACAGACTGTATATGTAAATATAATGTAAATGATATAATAATAACTATTTATAATTTCTTAAAGAATTTATTTTTGAAATTAAAAAAAAGAATTTGTTTTGTAAATTTTAATCTTTTTCGGCTAAAATATTTGTATTTCACTTATAGTTCAATCTTCTTCGATCTGACCCACACTTATTTTTATATTTTTGGGAGTCATGCTCATGGTTACCAAAACGTTTCATCAATGGCTAGCAATGAATGAATAAGCAAAAAATTTAGGAATTCATTTCTTTCTATTTTCAGTTTCTGTGATTAGCTAAGTAGCTGTATAAACTTCTCAATGCAAAAATATTATTTAGGTGTGGTGTATTTCATTTTTTATAATGAAAAACAAATTTCAACACAAAAATAAGCGATTCTCTAACAACCAACATTTTACTAAGACAAATAAAATTGCTTTATACCTTTCACTATATTTCTAAATTTTAGGTCTTAAATTTTGGAGGGTCAAATGATGGTAATGACATAAACTTATTTCAGAAATATGTTTTTAACTTGTGGTCAAACAATGTACAAAATATTATTTTAACAGATATATTTGTATAAATCAGTAAACTTGATTTGGAGTACTTTTATGTAGATTAACATTTTACAGGATGTGTATGGTTTTAATATATAAATACCCAAAATAGTGTTGTCTCTTTTTGTTGTTTTTTATACATTGCTTAAATAAGAAATAGGTAATAATTTGCAATCTCAATTAAGACTAGTCACTGTTTGAACATAGAAAATGTTGGTTGTATAAATAAAGCATTCCATAGATGTAAGTTTAGAATATTGCAATTTTATTGTCATATCTATAAGATCTTAATTTTATTGAATTAATGTGATTATATAAAATAGATTTTCTGACAGTTTTCTATTTATTAAGAAAGAACGAAACCTTATAATTTTAATTATAAGTATAATGTATATAGGTATGAAGAAAGAGTTTGCAAATATGTTAAAAAATAGTTCATAATAAAATTTTAAATAAACTACAGGGTTTTATATGTTGATTTAACATTTTTAAACACTAATTATAGAAATTCAGCCCTCTGGCTGTCTAAGGCGTTCCAACTCTCCACTATAACCAATCATTATAAAAAAATATAATTTGTAAACTGGCAACATAACAAAAAAAAAGTCATTAATATTTTTCTTAATGAGTCAATTCAATGACTACTCTGAAAGTCCTTATATCCTTCCAAATTTCAACTTGAACCCCATCATGCAACTTAAACTTCATACTAAACACAAAAATGTTTCATAAATGCTTTCCATATTTTGTGCATAGAATAAAATGTATAGACCTGTTAGTTGCATGCTAATCATTTTAATGGAACATTCAAAAAGCCATTTGGAATAACACCCGAACTTAGAAAATTCGTTCGTCCGTTTTCAAATGTTACAGACCTCTTTTGGGAGGCATTTGTGAGTTTTAATGCCCTATTCTATATATATATAATTTGTGAAGCCGAATAGGTCATTAAAACTCACAAATGCCTCCCAAAAGAGGTCTGTAACATTTGAAAACTATATATAGATATATATAGGGCAATTTCACGTCAGTTCAGCAGTCGATATCACAGTGAGTTCTCCGATTGCTCTCAAAATTTACATATAGTTTAACGACCACAAAATATGAAGATTCCCAAAGTATCAGCCCCGTACTCATTTCATTTTTTTTTTTTTGACCACTTTGAGTCCCAAAATAAAAAATTTTGGTAAAAAATGAAGTTTTAAAGTTGCCAAAAAACGACGCATGCGGAGTACGGGGCTGAAATTTTGGGAATCTTCATATTTTGTGGTTGTGCGTAAATTTTGAGCGCAATCGAAGAACCCACTGTGACATCGACTGCTGAACTGACGTGAAATTGCTCTACATACAAAGTTTCTATGACTGATGTCGCCTCCCTTCCTTCAACAGGATCGAAAAGAAGAACGAAACCCAGGCTTACTAAACCTGGGTGATTTGAATATTTTCGTGTGGAATTAACCTGCGACGAGTGTAGTTTAGTTTCTATAAAATTCTGGATTGGAATGTTCCAAGGGTTATAAAAACGAAGTGCTCGAATTGCAATTGATCTGTACTAGCCTAGTCGAGTTGTAAGCGGCAGTCGAGTGTAAGTCGAAAAGTCAGATCAATCGAGTCGAATAGTCGAATCTAGTCCAGTATGTTGGGTTAATATGAGACCGATGCGCCCGAAAAAAATACTCCACAAATTAAATAAACAGATAAATATACGCTCGGTTGTATATAAATAGCTCAAACGTTTGCGGCCGGCGCCAAAACAAAAATTCGAAACAAAGAAAAATTTTCGCGCCAAAAGTAACAGGTAGCGCTGCGGGTGTTCGTGTGTGTAACTTCGATTAAAAACTCTATAGCTTCTTAGAGGACGTCACAACCTTGTCTCATACTTTACACCGAATTCGGATAAAATAAAGAATAATATTACATATTAAAAAGTAAGCAGTCGATTAATCATTTATAAATAAAATGGATATCTACCGTTTTAGTTATAACTAATTATATTCACTTAGATGTTACATACTGGATGTGTTATAACGTTTCGTTTATGAAATAAACCGTTTTTCGGAATTCTAACCTCACTTTTTTTTAAACATCTGAGTATAATGTCGGCTGAGTCTTCAACAACACAACAAACAACCCCTCAAAGATCCGAACAACCTTCTAGGCAAGCTACTTTGCAGAGAATACAACAAATAAAACAATCTGTGTTATCATTTGCATATGCAAAAAAGTTGCTTAGATTAGCGAATTATTCAAAGTGTCAGGTAAGTGAATAAAAACTTGTGAAAAAGGATTTAATAGGTTCTACTTTTTAGGCCGAGAAATGTGTATGTACAGGTTGGAAGAAAACTGAAGCTGCGACTACAACACTAACGTTTTCCGATCCTTGTCGATGTGACCATTTATTAGGTAATTTGCTTTTACACAGCATATCTATAAAAGATTATCAGATAAACTTGTGGTTTAATCTAACAAATTTGAATAACATGAATTAAAAACACTATAAGTCTGTTCGGTAGCTATATTCATTTTCACATTTTTTATATTAAAAAACGTCAGCGTAGCGTTTTGCCCTTACAATTCCAGATATCCTAGATGTTTTATAAAAAATGTGCACTAGTGTAGGCTATTAAGCAGATTTTGCCACTTTACCGGATGTGTTTTTTGATAAGGTATAATTAATTGATGAAATATATGTTTTTTTTCATGAATTGTAACCTTATTCTTTATTAAATTTGTTCTAATTATATAATATGACATTTATGACAAAAGTTCATTTTGAAGCACATTTTAATCAACAAAGATTTTTAGTGTAGTTGTTTCTTATGATCGTCATATAGTTGTGTTTTCTCTGCTATTTTTCACGATTCTGGCTATTTTTACTGATATTTAGCAATTTTTAACGATTTTTGGGATTTTTTCTGATTTTTTTGCTATTTTTCACAATTTTATGATATTTTACGATTTTAGCGTGTTTTAAGGGTTTCCTCTGCTATTTTTCACGATTCTGGCTACTTCCACTGATATTTAGCAATTTTTAACGATTTTTGGAATTTTTTCGGAGTTTTTCTGATTTTTTTGCTATTTTTCACAATTTTACGATATTTTACGATTTTAGCGTTTTTTACGGGTTTTCTCTGCTATTTTTCACGATTCTGGCTACTTTTACTGATATTTAGCAAT
>JAODAH020011874.1:0-31672 GCA_027574865.2 Coproporus ventriculus | reverse complement strand
TGAGAACTTTGATGAAATGTTAAAAACTTTCAAATTTTAAAACCTTTAAATGATACCATGTAATACAAACTATATGGAAATGTAACGTGTGTCAATTTTAAATATTTTGAAATTGTAGTGCAGATGGTGTTAGCTTACTTCATATTTTTTTTTTTTTTTGGACATCCACTATTTCACTAAATTCTAATATTTAATACAGCTCCTTTGTATTAAATTTACCAAGTTTTATTTTTATAAATTTGTTTAGTTTGAGTTAAAATTAAAAAGCGCCCCCTTTTAATAGTTTTTGGTAGTTAGAATGAACAACCGAATGAATCATTTAATTAGTCTTGAAGTTATTCCTTATCCTTCTCTCCTTAAAATTATCTTTTCTAATTAATTCAGTGGTGTCGGTAAGAGGAGGGCACATTTGCATTTCCCTTATTAAAATTACAGGGATCGGAACATAAAAAACAATTTCCATAAAATGCGAGCCCTCCGATCTTTCCATACTAATTAAATTTTATGAATGCAAATCGTATCCGATTGATCCGACAAGAGAAAGAGAGAGAAAAAATGTATAAATAATAACAAGCCACTCTAATCCCGCAACGCTTTTAATTAATTTCCTCGGCGCCATCTTGGAGCAATCATAAAATTTTGTTTTGATGGAAAATTATGAGACCAGACGAGACTTAATCAAACGCACCATATTAACATTTATGCCGAATTGCATCGTCCTGACATTTACATGCAACGAAAATGTCAAAGAGAGAGTGAGAGAGAGAGAGAGAGAGAGAGGAGAGAAACGAAAGGTTAAATGGATCGTAATCTCTTATGTAAATAGTGAATGTTCCATACATATATTCCGATATGATGGCGGATTAAGATTAGCGCCTAGTTGATACAATTTGTAAATACTCGAAGACAGCGGTTTATTAAATTTCTTTTCAATATTGGGCTACATCTAGCGGTAAAAAAGGAAACAAACCTTTGTTGCATTATTCGTGTCTTTTATTTATTTTTAATTTTTATTTAAAATTAAATACTACTGAATACTGTTTGTGCACGAAATTTTATTTTTATTTGTTTTGTTGTTGTGTTTTTCAAAGCAAAAACTGCACTCGATTATTTTATATAAGCACGTTTCATCATTCATTAAAAGTAAAAAAAGAGTATAATTTTATATGAAAATAAAATAGAACATTTATGTATGTTTCCATTGAAATGTTTCGAATTTGCATTAAACTGTTTAGAAATAATATTTCTGTGTCCGTATAAATATATTTTTTTATGTTCGATTCAATTTGTTGTGTTGTTGGAAAGATCGGGTCAACTGAATTGAATCCACAAACAAAACCCGAAAAACGTAGTCGGCTCGTTAAAATAATCTCTGCGGCTTTTCCACTGGAAAGTTAAAAAGACTCGTACTGCGTCCACAAAACATTTCCCCGTCTCTCTTCTATGCACTGATTGTTTCTCTGAAAGGGCAAATTTTAATAAAACCGTACAATTTGAATAAATTTCAGCGATTCCAGTTTTGTGTATACATTTAATTTCATTCCAAATGTTTAAACAACGCCAACTTAATTTTGAATAGGTGAGTTTGTATAGCAAATGCAACATAATCTATGAATCGATTAGTTTTGAAAATATATATTTTCAAGCCTAAAATATACTTTTTCGCCAAATATGTTTTCAATCTTTTGAGAAAAATTATTTCTTTTTTAATTTTAATAATCGTTTTTGTAATTAAAATTAAATATTTCTTTCTTTTTTTTACAGAATATTGTGAAAGCCGGTCATTTTCTCCTGCAAAAAAAAAATGGATTGGTAAGATTCTCGTCATAAATTTGTAAATATATATTTAGCTTTTGTGGTTGTTCAGACATATATATATACATATGAAAGGACACTTTACTGTTGTGTCCCCTAGTGCATTGTGTTACTTCCTAAAGATGTTTACGGAGGGCATTATATCTTAAAGAGGGGTCTTGTAATCATCCCACCATCCCTTGATAAAACAATGGGGGTTAATGTGATGGTCCGACCGACGGTAGTAAGTTGTGGCGCATTGTATTAAGAACGTCATTAATAAAATACCGCATAACCTAATTTTGACTACAAAACTTTTCCGTAGATGAAAATACAATACATCAACGGCATCTTTTTATTTAATCAGTAAACAGTTGCATCTCTAAGTTCTTAGATAAATTCTCTTTTTCCAATTTTTTATCAAATTGGGCAAAATAGATTACCCATCCCATTACCAACATTTTTCATCAAAATTTGCAATATCTTAATTTAAATATAATTTTTTTATTTGACATATTTTGGCTATTTGTTTTGACAGCAAAACATATTCTATATCCATCTACTTATTTATCTTTCCTCTGGTTTAAAGATTTCGACGAAAACAAATCTTTTAATTTATAATACATATATTACTTTAGATAAAGATTGGTAATTCGCTCCAAAATCAAAATAATTTTTTTAATTGGTTGTTTAAATAATGTTTAAATTATAAAAGTTGCAACTGTTTTCAAGCAGTTAAGCAATCTTAATCATTTTTCTTGCATTCTGCTAAAGGTATTCATTTGCTCCTCACTATGTTAGCATCTTTATTCCGATGTCATTATATGTCTACAATCATCATTATTATTATCATTCTTAAAATTCTGTTTCTATTCCTTTTTTTTCCTTGAAAATTAAGATGTACTTACACTGCTGCTATCTGGCATAATGTTCATCTATTTATATACAGCCATACCCTGTGAATATCTAGGCGTAGCAGTACTTTGGCTTAACCAGACTTTAACCCGGGTAACCTATATTAAGATAGGTTAAGTCTAGTTTAGGTTGGGTAATTAGTTAGATGAAAAGAAAAATAATTTTCATAAGGTTTTTATCTAACGTCATAACCACCAATTTCAATAAGCTAAAAATGAATAGGAGCATTCTTAATTAAATCTAATTAGAGGAAACGAAAGTCATCTTTAATTCCTGACGGAGCAGCATAGTGACCTGTATTGTGACTTACAAAACCTATAAACAGACCTGTAAATAAACTTCTAAAACAAATAAACGGGAAGAATATATATCACAGACAATAAACTTTCAATTGTAAGTGAATTTGGAAATCGATCCGGGTGAAAATGTAAATGTAGGGCGGAATGTAAATCGCGTATTACAAGACATCAAACGTAAATTGACTCTGAACTTAATGACAAATGTCTAATAGGAGATTTACTTCTTTCAATTGAGTTTTCTCTTCTCTTTTTGTATAAAACGAAATTCAATTCTTTGTTAAAACATCGCAAATAAACTTTAGAGGATTCTTAAGTTGTTTTTTTTTTCTTTTAATTTTATTTTTAAATGCAACGAAAATAAAACAATATCAACTAAGTGGATGTACCTATTTTTAAACATTAATTTATAGCTGAATGATTCTACGAAAGCGTGATTACGTCATACTTTGAGTCACATGAGTTGTTTTTTATTGATTTTATTTGCAAATTAATTTGAATAATTCACTGTCATCCCTATAAAAGAGAATGATCAACAACAAAACTTTTCGCAAGGGTCTATATTATGATCTAAAAAATATATGGAAGCATTTATTTAAAAAAAGATGCAAATTAAAATATGCGAATTCAATAAACAGTAAAAAATAATTATTAAAAAGACACAAATGTATAAGCTGCACCATCTACCGGAGATTTCATGAGTGTCACTATTTTAGTTGACTAATTGTGTTTGTTCTAGATGGCATCAATTATTATACAAAATTCACTTTTATATAATAAATAAAGTAGATTCCAAATTTCTAAATATTTAGAACAAAATAGCTAATTTTATTATTTTTAATGTTATGAATAATTTAATAGGCAAAAATTAGAAAAAGAATAAATTATAGATTATAAATGCGTTGTGAGCATTATTCTAACTACAAAATTATCAAACGGAATTTTATTCGTGGTATTTCTATTACAAGATAAGAATAAAAAGAGAGAGAGAGAAAGAAAAAGGAAAAACAACTGATATCCCATGCAAAATGCTCAGTTCGAGTTCGAGTGCAGTGATTCAATCCAATGCGCACTTTTAATATCTTTTCATCAAATCAGTAAGTTGAAAAATTTAATATTTCCTTTACATGTGATGAAAATTTTAATTTCACTTAATACGGATATAATCTCAAAAGATATTTTCTTATATTAAGAAGATATGATGCATCAGAAAACTAGTTTCGATGTTGCGATGGAAGGATGTGAAGGAATGTATCTCATTATATTTCCCAATGTGTATTTGTGTATATTTGGTTGCATAAACTACCTATTGTGTGCATATTGAGTTTCCGTTTGCGTATATTTTTAAATATAATAGGATTTTCTTGTTATGATTCCTTTACTTGTGCATATTTTTATATTTTAAATTGGATGTTACAGTAAACAACCAATTAAAATCATTTCAACAGATTTTTTTTGTATTCTGTGCCCTTTAGATTATTTTATTTATATCACAATACTTCTTGTAGAACGACGTTCATTAATTCTTATTTTGCTATATAATTTTTATTTTTATTTAAATTGGTGATTCTTTTTAGGTTGGTAAAATACAACTATGAAAAGACAAAAATATATTTAAGATTTCAAAAAATTTAATACACTCTAAAATTTTTAAACACCAAAATTTCCAGTACACATTTTGAAGAAATGATTCAATCACACTTAAGTTTGCTCAACTCCTAGATAAACGATACATAACTTCCAAATTTAAGTGTATGTCTAGTTATATTACTATTATATTGTTGCCAACTATATTTCAAAATCACAGCTTACTTTAATAAGGAATATATTTTGCAATATACGTAACATATGCGTCTCATCCACTATTAGCATATTCTTAAAGCTTGGAAGGGGAAGTTCTCCTGCAAATTGATAATATCCCCCTCTAAAATATGATATGATGTCAAGCACACGAAAGCAAATCCATCATTGAGATTTGGGAGGCTTCTATTTTGAATGTTCTGTCTTCTTCTCCCCCTTTTATGACGGAATTTCGTGAATTTGTCATTTTGAAGTAAAACGCGTATGCCCATATTTTCAGGTAATTAAATGCGGAGAAGGGGCCATTAATGAAATTGTAACCTTATCGTGTTAATGAGGGCGTACGCGCACCCCCATTTCTTTTACTTGGGGTGCTCGGTGAATGGAAAATTGCACAGATTAAAAAAGCAAACATTTATTTCCTCTTTTTTTTCATTATTTCAAGCAATTAACATTCTTCTCTGTATATTTCGAATAATTTAAAAGCAATCTATTAATTAGATTTTTAGAATTTTACTTAAAAAAAAAAATAGTTATTATAGAGAAGTAAAGAACTAAGTCAATTGACAATAGCGACATCTAGAGATAGATTTAAGATTTTAATTCGGCAATGTTAAAATTAATATTTTTTTACTGGGGTGGATTGTGTATTTTTCTCACCCCCAACTAAATTTATCACATCCTGCCCAGAAAATTTATTCCTTCCTGTTGGGTCACCACCCTTTTATTTTATTTTTTAATTTGTAATGAAAGGGATGAGTAAAAGGCCGCGCGTGTCGTGCGTGTTCTTGACATTAGCACGCGTACAGGTGACCAAGTGACCATAACATGAAATCAACAAACAAAACGTCTAATTAATATGTCAACATATAAGCAAATATCTTTCATATTTTGTGCAAGTGAATATAATGCGCATTTGGATTAAATTTTTGAATCTTAGAATGCTAAGAAAGTTTATAACGATAATTTCTAACTTATATTGCACAATCTAGAATTTTTAAACAATTTTCGGAGATAGTCAAAATGATTTACATTTTTGAAAACACGAGAAAATGGAAAATTAAAAATTACAATTTCCATATTTTCGGCATTACCAAAATTTGGAATTTATAATATCAAAATTTTCACGTTTTCACAAGATGCATTTTTCAAATTGTAAGTCATAATTATTGTAATGTTGCAGAAAGTTCACTTAATTTAAGGACGTTGCAAGAAATCACATTTTCAATCTAGTCAAACTTATCATACTTTAGATTTTTTTAAACTTGATACCTCGATATTTCAGGTATAATGTATTAAATAATTTGTCAACTAGTTGAAGAATGGATATTAATTATTCTGTTAATATACTGAATATGTACGTTTGGTTGCCTAATTAGATCTGTCATCATTCTAAATGTGAAGTAATAAATTAGCGGATGGGCGAAATGTAAATTCAGTTGATCTGAAATTTTAAATGTGAAACTATTTTCGGGGTGTGGTGTATGTGATTTATGAAATTTTCGTGGGCTATGTGTGTGTGTGTGTGTTTGTGTGTGTGTGTGTGTGTGTGTGTGTGTGTGTGTGTGTAGGAGGGGTGCATGAAATATGGTCCATATTCCGGGTGAGTTATCATCGGGGTCAATTCTAGGTCCGTCCTAAAAGCCGAATTATGAGTTACGACCCAATATGCGTACATTTAAAAGGTCCCACCACTCGAAAATGATATTAATCTTACTAACATAACCTAAAATGAGATGCGAGGGTGGTTGGAGGATGAGAGCACTTTTCGAGTGCGTTTTTGACCCCCTTTTTTAATATGCGACGTTCATTTAATCGCAGACGGAAGTTATATACATGAAAGGATGGGATAGAAGTCCAGGACATCTCCAAGCCCCTCACCCTTCAACTTGCGAAGTTATCTCGATGCTTTTATCTCCGTCCTATGCTTTTATCTACTTAACTTACTCTTCATAATCCGACTTGGAGAAGAGCGTAACTTACATGTATCCGTCATCCCCGCAGAAAAAAGATCTACTTCGCTTCGCTAACCACCACCCCTCAAACACGATTACAAACACACTACAACTATTTTGCCGGGTTTAATGTATACATTGTTGCCAACCAAAATAAAATCATCGCAAATAAAGTACTTTGACAAATTTCCTATTTTAGAATCAAAATACAAAAAAAAACCAAACATCTTTTAATAATTCATAACACTTTTCTAAGTCAAAACAAAAGAGACTCTCTAATTAAGAACATTTCAAATTGAATATGTAGCACACTGTTGTCATAAAAAAGTGTTGAAGCCTTTTTGCCATGAAAGCATTCATACATGACGCACTTAAAAAATAATAATAACTATGGGCAACTAACTAAACATTGTAACGTGTGAATTGGGCTTCAGCATATCGAAAAAAGTAGAAAATTGATCCCTCGAAATGTTTTAACTAAATTTATTCCCCGATAAAAATGCTTAAAATTGCCAAAACTGGTAACGAGCGAGTACTTAACAATTTCATCCCCCCTTCCCGATCACCCCCTCATCCTTCTTCTGTAAATATCGATATAATAGATGCTCGCAGCCTCTTATTTTCGCATCCCCGGTTGTTTATATGGGGGCGAATGGCTGTTCGCTCTTGATAAGAACACACAAAATAAGTTAAGGGAAGTTTCGTCGGCGATAGAACCGCCAATCCGCGCCCCCTTTACTTTTCTTTTTCATAAAACACAATTTTCACGATCCCCCCGGGACTCCAGAATCCGTCTAACTCTTGTTTTTCCTAATAATTCAATAAGAATCGGAAAGTAATTTAACATAATATTTTCAAAGGTGCGCGTGGGAGTTTGAATAAAAGTGGAAGGGTGAAAAAACGTGCGCATCCCCTTAATTAGGGGAAGTAACATTATATAGGATTTGCTTAATAAAATTAATTAAAATTTAATTACCACTGTAGATTTCCAAGTTACAAGTTTTATAGAAGGGATGCTCACCCCCTTTTCTTCAGATTGATATACTTTTTTGGGCCCCAAGAAAACTTTTAATTACAGGAATTTACAATTTTCACCCCGAAGTTTATCTACTCTTATTCTTAAATCCCTCCGCAACAAGGGGATCAACCTGCAATTTAAAAACTTAAATATTATAATTTTGGTTGTGTGGTTAAACTTCTCTCCCTTATTTAATTTATTACTTTTATAAAAAATATTGTGTTACTATCCAACGTTTCGATTTATTTTATAAATCATATTCAGACATTTTTCACAAAATTACTAGAAAGTTTTAATAACAAGAGTACATAAAGAAGGCTTTGAAAGTATTTAAAAAAATCAGTAAACAAAAATGAGATGTGAATAAGCGCCATCTGTACCAAGATTAAAGAACATCGAATTAGTTGTGCAGATAAATGAAATATTTTCATCATATTTTCTTTCCCATATTTGATTGTACATGCCGGGCAAATAAAAAATAAATATAAATTGAATGCAATCAATAAATTCTGGGCGCATACACTATCAATCAAAAATCGAAGCACTCCAAATCATAAATTACTCCGCATAACTTAAAAAGAAAAAGTGCCGACCTCAATTTTCTTTTCACTTCAAACAAATTTCAGTTTTCCCTTTCTGTACGGAATGAAAGATGACCGTGCCATTAGTATTGCGCCGGAAAGATCCGCGAAATACTCTCTTTGCTTGTAAAAGTAAGACGACGGTTGGGGGTTGGATGTGTATCTCATTCCCCGTAAGCGTCTAGAGGGTTAATTTATGAAGGTCGTCGCGGCTGCGGCGGCTCGTTCGTGACGCAATCAATTAGGACTCCACGTGATCACCCCCCTTGTATTATTCACAAGGCATTAGCAAATGAGGCGAGCATCTGCTGACCGATCACGTGCACATAACCGCCCACGGACACGATATCCCCCTCCCCTCTCGCCAAACTATACGGCGTTAATGCACAGATAACTAGATAACACGCATTTACTACAATATCGAATCAATCAAGTCCTCGTCCATAATTGATTAGATAAAAGAGAAGTAAATAAACACATTTTTTTAAATAGATTTCCTCTTGTTAAAACTAAACATCAGCAACAAAATATTTTTCTGTTTTTCTTTTTGAATTATTTTTTGAATATTATGAATGCATTGTGAAAATTTTGATCGCCCCTTTTTAACGCATACATTTATGCAATTTGTTCTAATCCAGTTTATTGTGCAAAATAAAACGTTGGAAAAAAATAATCAGATTTCAAAGAATCATATTATTTGCTTCCACGGATCTGCGACATTTAAAAGCTTGGAAATCTACTTCACAATTTCCTTCCATGTCATCTTATCTTATTTAAATTAAAGTTGTTCATAATAAGATATATAATCCTTTTCGAGTCTACTACTTTCTCCTTAATTTTGCTGTTTCTAGTTTCGAGTTCTAAGGCTAAAAATCTCAAATCCTTCATTGTTAAAATATTTGCTTCAAATTTTATTAACATGCTTTTTGTTATTTAATCTTAAATTATTCAGTTTGTAATAATTGTGGTGTAATGACTATTAATTTGTTTTTTCTTTTGTTACTTTGTTTCTTTTGATAAATTAGAGAGTTAATTGGAAGCGTTAGGTGAGTGAAGCGCCTCTGTCAAGACGGATTTGATCTAAGTAGGTGAGGGGCATTCTCTAGCAATTAGCTCTAAATTTGGGTAGACACTGCGTCAATCTACTAACTACTAGTTACAGGTTATTTCCATTACAGTCTTGTAACTTGGTTAGTCTAGTGGAATAGAGGGTGCTCATCCCGTCACTAATACCACCCTAATACTGATTGATGTTTAATTGAATAAAGCTTTTTGCTATTACCGAATTTTTGGTTATGTACGTTATATATGAGGTTAGGAAGCTGTAGATACTACCAACCGGACGGAATTGGTTTTTAATTGAAATCGAGCGTCGCATCCATTACGTGTTAAACGGAACAAGATAAAACACTCGCAGAAATATAGCGATTATCGAACTACAGGACTAATCATTGATTTTAGATAAATTACATGGCTGGTTTCCAATAAAATGCCGGGCCATTTATTGGGGAGGTAGTGGTAGTGTCAAACCAGCATTTCTAAAAAGAAAAAAAAATTGATACAGAAATTTACTGCCACATAATTCTTTTCTAATCGCAATATTACATGTAACCACATATCACATACACAAATCATAATTGAATTCATTTTTTGGCTTACTTAATCAAAATTGTATCTTTCATAGAGGTATCAAACAAAAATTTTTAGCAAATTTTAATTAAAAATATTAATTAACTTGGCTTTTTTTCCTTTTTACTTTCTAAAACTTATTTTATGAATCCCCTAAAAAAATGTTTTCTTTTGAAGCAAACAAGTTGTTTCGTCGTGTATGTCAATGTGTCGATAGAGTGATTTATTATTTGTGGCATGATCCTGACATTGCACTGTCATGTAATGTTAATATGATTTACCGCACACAAATACATATACACACACACACACACACACCACAAAACCGAATTCATAATCTTAACATGCAATCAATTAACGTACGTGTTAATAGCAGGTACCGCACATCATGTTATTCTGATTGGGATTACTTACTACATCTAAACTATGCAACCCAACTTACAAGTATATCTTATTTCTTACATTAATTTACACATATTTATATATAATTTAACATTAAACATCACACGACATTTTATTATTTTCCGAATTGTATTTCTTTTATCTAACCATAAATCGAGTTACTTTCCTCTCTTTCTGTTTCTACATACAAGCTACCAAAGATACAACATGTAAATGTAAGATCTTTTTGGTGTAATGCAAGTGCCAAACGTTACAAGGTGCAAGTTGTACAATCTAAAATTCCAAAACCATCCAGGCAATCATTATTTCTTTATTTCGCTTTTAGCAAATCGTCAGATTTATATTGTTACGTCTTAATAAAATTATGAGAAGATAAATATATATATATATATATATATATATATATATATACACAAAATAAGGTTTGTTGTTCATGGTCATCTTAAAATAAAATAATTTTTAAATATTTGAGAATATGAAAATATTGGTATCGAATCCTTTCAACAGAAACGAAACATATTTGACACATCATCATAATGTGCTAATAATTCGATAGGAATCTAGTTAATGGTAATTATGCATGAACTTTGTGTGTTAATGAATGCACTTTGGTTTTGATTATAAATGACAAGTAATAAATGAAGGGCAGGCCGGTACTTAGGGGTTGCCGATGTCACTTAACGCTAGTCCGAGTTCCATTAAATGTGAATGCGCCGGGCACGATTAAAATTTCGGCAGTTGATCTACCTAGGTAGTTAAATAGTACACCATGCATACAATATCAGGTGAACACATCACTGTGAATATGTTTGCTTGCAGGACACGAAGAGTCTATGAGAGTAACGGCTAGTCCCCTCGAACCTTTCGCCCCGCGTTGCCGGGCAACCGGGTCCCGTGTTACGTCACCGCGCGCTGCCTCCACTGCCGCCTGATCCTGCCAGACTCCCGAATCTACAGCGTGTGCAACAGCAGTGTGTAAGTGCGTGTGTCCGCAGGCACATCAAACCAACCCCCCACGATTAAGGTGAGTCAATAATCATCACGCGCACAGACAAATGCACCTCCGAACCACTCCTCATCCCTCTTTCAATCGATCGTTGATAAATAATATACGTGCCGCGTCGCAGATTCATCACGGGGGACTTGTGCTGCATATTCAGGAGTCGGGAGCGCACATCGATTTCCAACACAAAAATTTTTCAAAAACTTTGCGGAAAAGGGGAAAAGTTAGTGTGCCCCCTTTTCCCTCGCTTCGTCCTCATCCTTCTCCTCTCTCACACATATACACATATCTTCCAGAACCAATTCTCTTATCGTCACAAATTTATTCTAATTCTCGCACGAGTTTCATTCAATATCCGGCATGGCAGAATCTAATTTGGGATTTCCAAGTCAACCCGCGTCTTACCTACTTACACTAAGGAACATATGGTTGCCTAAGTTTCCCACAAAACAAGCAAAACATCCTCTAACATAATAATATCTTCAATTTTCTTTTAAAAAAGTTTGTGACAATTTTTTGGTATTAAAAGTACTATAAAAGATTAAACAAATAATTTGTTTAGGCAACCACAATTATACTCACTATTCAATATTTACATTCGTACGTAACTATTAAAAAAATCCGAAATTATAAAATTTATAAAATTAATCAACGCAAATAAGTGGAAATAAGTGAGAAGTCAGAAATGCTAAAAAAATATTACGAAAGTTATAAGTGATCTAAGAATTATATATGCTTGATTGCCTACTCTTATCTTCTCACCCGGACCTTTAAAATTTCACGGTTATTCATTTCGTTTATGAACATTTAAAATTTAATTATGATCTATACAAGAATTTTTTTATGTATTCTTGTAATAAATTTCAAAAATTAATTCGTAGTAATAGAACTTTCGAAGTAAAAATCAATGCTATCCAAAACAGAATCAAATGCAGATATCTGCAAATTTCAATAAAATACCAAACTCCAGATTCATGTAATCCCATACGCATATTTACATGTTCATGTAAATAGTTGATGGCTCGCTCGTATGCAAAATAGGTTACATTCCAGCATAATTGGTTGCCTATGCGAGTGGTTCGAATTTAACCCGGCATTCCAGTTCGACTTTAAATAACATTCGTTTTCAATCAAATTAGCCTTGGATATGTTTATATAAAAATATGCTTCGACTACTAACAAATGAATAAAACATGCACTTTATATAATTCACGTCCGGAACTGGTTTCTCACTATCGATTACTTTCAGATGGGGGCAGTACATGGTACAATTTTCACATCACGAATTAAGATTAGACTAAATGAAATCTTTCTTAGAAATATTGAAAACTTCATACTTCCACCTCTATTTTCACCCTACTTAAGAGTTGTTAATAATTTTCTAATATAGATGGAGCCAGTTCACATCCTATTTTTGGTAAATACAATTTAAAAATTCGATGTGCACAGAATCCCTTGTTCAAATCCGAAAGGAGCACGAAGAATACGTAATACTGTTGCATAAGAAATTGTTGACATCATTATAATAATGCAACCCAATAAACGCAATGCGACAATTCCATAAGTATTTTGTTACAATGAGAAGTACAAGGAACACTTTTGATATTAACAGAATGTAGGTCGTACAGAGAGCACTTACAAAATAATGGTGAGTGTAGATTAACCACCCCCGCATACACATTCCACACCTTTCTTATCGTTCAAAACGAAACATGCAACAAACCGCAAAGCGTAGCAGGAAACGGACTCTTAATTAAATCACAGGAAATTCTGATTAGAACGAGTTTCTATGTATGTGCGTATATACGTATGAGTGTGTGAGTGTACTGATGCATTATCATCCCTAATTCACGAAGCTTCCAACTCTCTTATTGAATTTGCTATAGACTGCATCCCCTAGGGCAAAAGAAAAACGATCCGGGCGCGATCTATGACTCCCCTTTTCCGATAAATTACACCTCGCACCTTTCTCGAATAGTCCGAACCGCGAAGTGGTTGGATTTATTTTACGTCCTCCCAATTCCTCCACCTTCCACACACACACGCACACACATCCACACACATTCACATATAATGCGTCCCTCTAAATATCTCGAACGATAAATAAACATTCGTTGGGGTTAGCAACCCCCACATAAATCAATTGATAATGAATTTATGGTCGGGACATATAAAAAAGGCGCTGCCGTGAAAATGTCAAGAGAGTTACATTGTGATTATGCAACCAAATATACACCAGTACAACCATTAGTTAGAGTGCATCTTTTATTCACGCCTTGCTTAAATCTTTACATTTAAACTTAATAGAAATCTACTTTAGCTCTAATATTTGGTACCTAAAATCTAATATGTATGTCTGGTTGCATATATTCACACCTAATTACCGTCTTCTAATTCTTTATTTTTTTATATTGTGGAAAATCGAATTTGGTCTAAAAGTAGGTCTTTTATCTTCATTAAATATTTTTGCAATTTGTAAATTGCATCTGAGATTGGAATGTTGAAATTAATTTAAGGTTAAGTATACAACTATTCGAACATTTACATTTGTAAGCATATTTCATGCGGTTCGCGTCAATTCAATTCGATCGGCACGGTAGGCAAACAAACAGAAAAATTCAAATGCAAAGTTGGATTCCACCCCCCTTTGCATCTTTCACCCCTGTGCCTCGTGAACGTGACGCGCCGCTCCGCTTCATTTCCAAACATATGTTTGTGAACGTCCGGGAATCTCCGCCAATTTGCATGTTGATGTTTCAATCCGTTGGAATTTCAAAGTGGCATGCCGTACCCCCGAAATTGGAATGGCCGAACAACACAAACATATAAAATTGTGCAGACAATCGGAAAAAAAACTTTTTTTTGTACGCACCTGCGACATTTCAAAGCGAAATGTGTACGTGGGAGATTTAATTAATATAATATACAATCGGTTGTTCAATACGTATTTTAAATAGACATTATTTAAAATGGAGCATAACCAAAAATTAGGAACCAAAATTTGTATATAATTACCAAAACTTGAAGTTGTTCTGTTAACTGATTCAATCGACAAATATTGAAACTCAAAGTCTCAAAATCGTCGATTCAAATCTATTTCTTTATTTACATTTGAATTTGTTTTTAAACGAAAACTGTTTTTATGCATTCTTAAATTGGTTACAATTTTTATGCGAAGCCACGCTCACACTCAATCCAGTATTGCTCCAAATTCATTTTAATTAAACTCTAAATATTGAATCAAATTATAATTCGCTAATTTTAATTAAATATTTAACTAACTGTTGAAAATTTTCGACAAAGTAATTAATTAGGTGTTCGAATGGATCTAATGAACATCAGCCATCAGCGCCATCGCAGTGACATTTCATTACTGTTACATTGGTGGTTACAAATAATTAAACAAGATGAAATCAATTATAAATTAAGCACATAATTTAGAACGTAATACATGCAATACGTCAGTTGTCGTATTGTGGATTTAATTTAGACAATTTTTCCGTAGATGGAATTAGATGGAGAAAATATTCATTCTAAATTTGGGAATTTTTTTTTATCGAAAAATAAAATATTGCTATATAAATTTGTTTTTCGATTGAAATTCTTGGAATATGTGACGGTTGACGAGATGTCATTAAATTCTGAAATAAATAAGATCATAAAATTCCCCTTTTGCGTCAAGGAATAAATACCTTTACAGAGCTATAAAATCGGCAATAAGAAGTATATTAAGAGTGTGAACAAACAGAAACGTTAATTGCTTATAGTGATGAATTGAAATTGAAACTTTTATTTAATTACAATGTTAAATTATTAAATTTTAAAATTTCCGCATGATATGATAATTTATACACCCTCAAAGGTCAAAGCTTCAATATGTTTTTTGTCTTAAACTTCTTGCATTACCTAATTATTTTTCTACACTTTTGGACTTTAGAATTCTTTATACTATAGATATTTAGATTCCTTTCGAAGTTGCGTTTTTGGACACAAGTTGCAATAGCATTATTGATTCTGGAGAGTTGATTGTAATATGTGACCGAAAATAATAAAGAAATATTCTTTCGATTAATGACACCAGATCAAAAAGAATTTAATAAGCTTAAGTTTCAAAAATAAAGTTGTTTAAAAATTCTTAACAATGAATTGAAGTTTCGAAAAGTTTTTCCTGAAGATTTTTGTGCTATTTTGTTGAAAAGAAAATTATCTGGCAAACAGATATTATCAAATTGTTATGTTATGCGTTAAATGTGTTGCCTAACTGCTATCAAGATATCCGACATCCTGCATATGCGTGTGCATCACATTAATTGAGCAACTATGTTCCGAAAATCAAATATTTATCATGTGAGTGTGTTGTGTGTGTGTGTGTGAATGATTAGACATTCCCAAATTTCATTTCGAATATATATATATATATTCGAGGGGAAATGATGAGTGTGAGAGAGTGAGTGAGATATTGGGGGGGTCCGACAGGATGAGGCGAAGGACGGCGAAACCAATTAATACAATTGTGTGTGCGGGTTAGTGCTAGAGGGAACTAAAATCGTGTTTCGAAAATGGGGGTAGGGAGAATGCGAGTTGAGAGACCGGGAGCCAGGAGGCACGCACACACAAAAGCTGGAACGTTTTTTGTGTGCTCCATTTCGGTACGGGAATCGTTTGCGGTCGGGAGTGTAGAACTGGCAGAGAAGGAGAGAACATGGACCGCGTGCGCGGTCCTCTCCTCATCCGTCGCCTTTTATATTTAGAAAACAGCACACGCGTTTTAGTGTTAATTGTGCCAATGAAGAACAATTTAATAGTGCAGTAGCGTATCAAAAAGAAAAACTCCAGATGTAAGTTTTGTGCATTTAAATTTCATTTAGAAAATCTTAATCTTCGCGCGCGCGAGCATTCTTCCCACCAAGCGCGTTTTCCCAAACGATTAATGAATCCGGGATTTTTTTATTTCCTCCATTTCTTTTATCCTTCTTTGTTAGTTTCTAGCACACACGACTTATTATCGCTTTCGGTGCTGGCTTAGGATTTCCTCCTCCGCTTCCTGTCGAGTTTCGAGCTGAGTAGAGCAAAAGCCCTTATCAATCCCTTATCAATATCCACACTCAACTGACACCGTAAAATGTTTCTATTCGCACGGCTGTTTTAATCGCATTGTGTACTGTTAAAATGAAAAAGAAAACAATCAAATTATATTTTTGAACCATTCCAGTTGATTTAATCAATTAAACATCGGGTTACTAAATGTTTTGACGACTCTTAAATTTTGTTTTATAATAAATCAGTTTGTTGATCTATCAACTTCCGTCGAAGAATTTTGCATGAAATCATTGTTCGAAAAAAGCATTTTAAAAAGTACAAGAAATTTTAATGTTTATTTTTGTTTGTGATTTCATAATTGTACATTTTTTATCTTTTTTACAACCAGAAACTCCTACAGCAAATCGAATAGTAACAAATTTTATTTTTATGAGAAATATAAACTCTTTTTAATTAATACAAACAGTTGAAGTCTAATTCCGAATAGTTAAAAAAATTATTCAAATTAATTTGTGTCTAAATATGTAACAAGTTTTAATGCAAAATTTAGATTTAATGCTTGTTACATTTTTTTTTCAGAAATGAAAAAAAATTAAGAACAAGGCATGATAAATCTCGGCATCGCAGATAAAAAAAATTAGGGTGGGAGAGTTTTTCGCAGTTTGGTCTAAAATTTATCTTGGCAACGCTAAACTAGCGAGAGACTACATTCCGTAACATTCATGAAATTAAATTGGATTAAGTAAATCGCACTTAATTATAAGGATTTTTTCGTTTATTGGTTTCAGAGTACTCCGATTTGTTAAAAATTATACAACACGATTTTTTATTTTGGTATTTACATTGTGACCAAAATACTTTGTTTTGTATATTATGAAAATTCTTTGAAGAGGAAGTACATTTTTTGGCGGTAAATTTAAATTTTATGTCTGTATGTACTTATCATTTTAACCATTACCAAGTTAACAGTTTGGTTCAACTAAAATTATATCTTTATATCCGGTATATATGTATAGGTAAAGTCGCAAAATTGAAGGGAACTATACTATTGAAATCAGATTAAATTTTAGATTTTCTTTGTTGAATCAGTGAATTATTATTTAATATGAAACTTTATTCCAATGGAAACGTAAAAAATTAATTCCCCTTTTGTACACCCGGATATGATGCACGAGTAATACATTATCCCCGTGTCCTAAATTCCGCGTACACATTAATTGCACCAACGAGATAATTGTTTCCTTTATTAGGGCGAGTTAAGGCCGGTATCCTCGATGCACGGAACCGCGGATTATAATTGCCCGGTTCCTATACATCCCCATGACCCCCTCAGCTTCCCTCCCGCGCACCCTCTCGCTCACAAACTAATTCCATTCAAGGACTTCCCCCTTATCTCACACGTGACAAACAGATGGATAGATGGATGAAATGGTTATACCGAGAATGCTGCTACTAGGGGATTATACAAGTCTGAAATGGCGGTGGTGCGTGGGGTACGGGGTGCACCTTTTAAATTGTTCCATAAAATATAAATCATTACAGTTTGACGCGTGCAAGAAAAAAACGGGAAGGAATATACATAGAAATAATATTACATAATCATTTAAACGGGAATAAATATTCACATAAAGCATCTTTGTTAACTTTTTAATCTTTTTGGACTGAATTGTAGAATTTATTTTGCCTAGATGGCATATCCCATTTTTAGTTAACATATTTTCGTTGCTTATTCAGCCAGATTAAATAAAACTAATAAGCGGTTATTGTTATTTGGAGTAAATGTTAGAAAAGGGACGTGAAAGGTCATCAATTTTCCCATCGACATTTGCATATTTCGGGACGAGGGAAAGTTCCCCGCCAAGTGTCGTAGTTCGAACATGCCCTTCCAACCCCTTAGAAAAGCCCCAACAGAACAATAAGCCCTTGATTACATCGATATCTGAATGGTCCTTGACCCCAAATATTCTTCGGGTTTTATGTTTCACCACCACTTGGGGGCAGTTCGACGTAAGTATGTGAGAGCGCACTTAGAAAAACGAGCAAAGAAGAAGTACCTATTATTACTTCACCCCCGTACGATTTTCATGGAAAAAGAACAAGGCAGTAAAAAGTCACCCTAATTATAATTGCCATGTTTATTCTGTTAGATAAATCCCAAAGTGCGCGCCGCTCTAGAAAACAATCTCGTGTCCGTATTTACCGAAAAGCCCCTTGGTTTGGGGTTGATTTTAAAGCGGGGAGCCCCATCAAGTTTGGTTAGGATGAAATTAAAACGACAAGTTAAATCTCTAAACTAAACTCGCGCTTTTTGAATAAACCAGGACTTTCACACTGGTGAAACAGATGTTACGAACACAAAATCATTTCTCTTTCTCCTTCTCTTTTTTACATGTATTCATGATCAAATAAAACATTGTATTATTGTTATTATTAAATACTAAATTCTTTAATTCTACTATTAATACATATTCGGTTATAACATGATATCGAAAAAAAAAAGATTCATCTTTACTCTTTTTTTTTCTTTCTTCTTCATTTCCTCCAATTCGAGGTCATTCTCTCATTTTGCATTTTTCCAATTCTTCTTTTTCCTGATGATTTTCTTTACTTTTATATGTTTCTTTTCCTCATTCTTTGTGCTTCGAAATGGAATTTGAATAAACAAATGTATAGAAACCAAGTACTCTACCATTAAGCTATAATATCAGCGTGTGTGTGTGTGTGTGTGTGTTTTTTTTTTGTTTATTTAAATCGATAATTACGAATTGGCGCCCTTTTCTTTAAATAATTAACGAACATGCAAATGCAAACTTAATGATGAAAATTAATGTAGTAAATTTTGCTTCCTCACTCGACCCTTGTGGGTAATTTCGCGCTGTAGGAAGTCCCACCGAGACACATTTGTTTCTCCAATTGTACTCTAATTAAGAGTTTTCAGGTTACAAAACCCCACCTACCCAACCATAATCTCCAACTTTTCCAACAATCATTAATTTTCCAACTAAGAAAAAAAATTACACTTATAAATAATAAAAATAGGAACGAATAATTTAGATTTTTTATAGATAAAATTATGATCAGGGTTTAAATTAAAAACTAAATTGCACATCTAAATAAAAAAACTCGAAACGTTGGCAAATTGATTCGATACAACTTTCATACGAGTGTTTCAATTGCAATTCGTAACGAGAAATTCTTTTAGATTCTCTTTTCCTGATTAAGGCATTGACCCTACAAGTACATAAAACGGGTGGTCCAGATCCGTACAAAGTTTCACCCCTTTAAAATTAAATATGCAGTAGACCCCTACTAACCCAAATCACCTGGAAACCCTAACAAGGAATTGTCCTAATCCCAAATCCCTCATAATTCCCAAGCCCAAATTAAATTCACAAAAAGGTGCCGAGGAACAACATAGGAAACAAATTTTAGGGAAAAAACAGACGATTCGAAAGGGGTGAATTTGTGATTGTGCTTTTTTCTCTATAAATAAAATGCGTTTTTTTTCTTTCCATGAGGTATCATTAAAATAAAACTGATCTTGTACTTGTGTGAAGATAACGAGGTGGAACAAGTAGAGAAAATAAGGATGTGGGGCGGATTTCATGAAATGTGTTAGAAAGAGAAGTACAGGGTGGACGAAATGGAGTTAACGGCACCCTATTGTGGTGCGCATTGATCTAGTAGAAATGCGATAAGAATGGAAGAGGGCAGACGTTATTCAAATAATAATGCCCCTGACGCGCGCATTTCGTCTTCTGTTTAGGGCTTGTGTGGCAGGAAAAAAAGGGGTTGCAACCATGAAGGAAGTGAAAATGGAATTAACGAGGTGCCAACTTCGAAAGCAAAATGTATGTGTGAAGTAAAAAAATTGGAACATGAGAAATGAAGCAATTCTAACATACTTTATTTTGATTGAAACTTGCTGGTAACTTGCTGTGGGTTTTCAAATTGTTTCAAATCTAAAAGAAAGGCTATTAACCTTCTTTGTGCTTGAACTTCGAAAAATAAAAGATCTATAAATTTTTGCATATTTAGATTTTGGAAATTAAATGAATGAAATCATTGATTTTGTTGAATGTTTTACCTTAAAAAATAGAAGAATTATCGACTTCATTTTATTGTCAGTTCATAATATTTTTTATTCCACTACTTTTTATAACCTCACATGTGGTTTAACGTTAATTTAAAATGGAATTTCCCAGAATATTCTTGTTTGAAATTTGTTTTTTTTTTCACTTATGGCTGCGCACAAACAAGTATCAAACATTAATATTCTAACTGCAAATTATAATTCTCTGAATTTTCATGATCTAATAATCTAAATAAAGTGCGCGCTTTAAAATAAGCATCCGGTTTCGTGTTTGTATTTGGGTTGGGCGGGAAATTTAAACTGTTCCTAATGAGTTACATCATATTAATTGGTTGGAATGTTCTGTTTGTTACGAAACGCATCAATTAAATTCCATAAACAAACGCGATTATA
Source organism: Coproporus ventriculus (assembly GCA_027574865.2). NCBI lineage: Eukaryota > Metazoa > Arthropoda > Insecta > Coleoptera > Staphylinidae > Coproporus > Coproporus ventriculus. The sequence continues at coordinate 10,753 of JAODAH020011874.1, read as the reverse complement.
AATTGTAATTGTCTTCGAAACGGAAAGTGTATCTTCAGGGGCCAAAGATAGGGAGTGCACGGACATGACTCATACGGATTATCAAAAAAAAAAAAAAAATGGATCGTGTAGTGTTGAACTCCCACGATAATCTCATCACCATGTGTCTAACCAAAGCACATGGTTTCTTTCCCATGAATATATTCCTATTAATGGATGGTGATGATGAATTTTTTTTTTGTTAGTGCGCCCATAGTCCCGCCACTGGCTTCTCAAGCAGCTGCGTTAAGGAATCAGTGTTGTTTGTATATAATGCGAGGAACATCTGGGAGCATTGTGCTGGGCCCCTCTTGGGCCCATTCACCATAAACACGGTCATAACAAGAGCGCGCGATACCATAGGATCGGATTTGCATCCTGTTTGCACGTGTTCCACCCGGAATTTTGGTACGGTTTAGGGTTGCCCCAAGCAACACACAAAATTCTTCTATTCAGTTAAATTTAGAGTCTAACAATATTTACTTTTATTTATACGCTGAAACTTCTTTTTCTGTTGTTATCTGATAAGGAAAGGTGTAATCTACCTGTTTGTTTTGAATATCAAAAAGTAAAATAATTTTATTTAATACATTATTTTGTGTAATATACAAGCAGCAAACTTATGTTTCGCTTTATTCGCATCGCCAGGTTTGTAATATATAAAATTTGGTTTAATAAATAAAATAATTGTTAGCGGATATAATAATGGAAAATGAGAGAAAGTAATTTCCAACATTTGGGCTACACAAAGAGATTATAAAACTTGAAATGATTTTTTTTTCATTCAGTTTATTTGCGCGTTACCACTTCGAATTCTTTAGAAAAATGTTTCCTTTCAGTAATCTTCCCCATTTTACCCTCTCTTTCCATTATATCATCCCCCTTATCCGCGTTTCATATTTCAAACAAATTTGAAATTTAAAAATGCTGTTTATGATCCGCCCTATTCGAGATCACATTAGTGGAAAAGCGTGCGCCTTATACCACCCCCCTATAAACGTACGCCACACACCACTCACTCGACTAAATCCCTTTAAATTTTCGCGCTATTGCTCCCACGACGAGGGTTTCTTTCCGGAAGTCAAAAAAGCGCGCTCAGATTTCACACACGGCAATTTCCCAACCGAAGTAAAACCATTTCACATCTACGTTTTGTTAAACGAATCGATACGCATCAGATCATACATACATTTTACTTTAACGTCAACATTGATTTTATATAAATATTCTTTCATATTTATGTATTGATGTATTGTAACTAAAATGTTTCAAATTTGTAGTGTAATTTTTTCAAATTTTAAAATCGCAATTTCACACCCTTATAAATATTATCATCCATAACAAACAAACGTTTCAAATTTATTACCTACAAAACCCTTTCCTAATTAATTAACTTAGTATCACATAGTCATGCTTCTATGCACCGGGAGTTAATTATGTACTGTTAATATTCATGTAGAAAATTACTATATGCAACCACTTATAATTAGACCTTGCATGTAAATGTATGCAACCCAATGTGCTTTTCCATTTCTAACCAGATTTAATCATGACTCCTTGATTTAAATAAATCTCTTTCAAACATAATTAAAGTACCTACTCATTTAATTAATAAATGTAATTTTGTTTCAGGTTGTAAAAGACATGAAGATCACGACTCGGCACGCGGCACCTTCAATGGAAAGGTTTGTCTTTATTTTTACTTCTTTTTTCCCCACAACGGTTTTGAATAAATTCTCGTCCGATGTAAGAGTCGGAAGTTGTGTGTGCAAACCTATAAATTGTAATTAATATAGTTTATTACGCGCTAAATTGTGCAGTCTATATGCGAAGAGTTAGCAGAAACTTTGTTATTAAAGATGAAAGGGAATGTTGGATGATAAGAGGGAGGGGATGCAATTCTGCGCCTCTTTCTAAGACAGGGATCTAATTTTAGATAAAGCGTTAAACTTTTTCAACTTCCAATTTATGAAAATTTTAATTGATCTGCTGTCAGTTGCATTTGTGCATTTAGAAATTTCTTACCTTTTGTTGAATTAAACTTCGTAGTACTTAATTAAAAACTTTACATACCATAAAAGCTAGATTGAAAATATTTTGTTTGATACAGATGTTAAAAAAAAAATAAAAATATCTTCAAAACATTCTAAAATTATATTTTGCTAATAGCGGAGATAAAGGATATACCATAGATATACCGTCCATTTTGTTTGAAATTTTTGTGTTTAAACGTAAAATAACCATTCAATTTATTTCTTGTCCAAAGAAAATTTATATGAATAAATTGGAGAAGATAACGACATATTTGAAATGAGTAAAGAAAGCGTTTTGGCAGGTTACTGTGCTAACAAACGAGAGTTAAATATGTCACCATTTATTAATTCAAGATGTGTATTCGTTAATCCTCATTTTACTGATTTGTTTGTTTGAAGTCTCGTTTACTTTGCATTGTACTTTTGTACGCCGAGTTGTTTATGAATTTTATGATAATGATCATGCATAATCATGGGGAGTTCATAGGTCGGCCCCCTTTACATTCGAAATATTTGAAAATATAATAATGTAACAGGAAACAGAGCTATTGTCATTAAAAGTATTTCGAGATAACCCCGGGTGCTAAGGGTCAATTCCGTACGCATATTTAATTGATTTTAATAAAGCAGTTTGGAATGTTGGTTCTCTCTATTTTAATATTTAATGTTTCTGTCTAGTGAATTAAATCAGCAAAATACTGAATAATTTACATATTTGAAATTGCGTCAATTTTAAAAGGTTAGGTTAGCTTTGATGATTTAAAATAATGGAAGATGTATTTAGCTTCAATTTTTGGACGTTGTAATTATCTAGAAAATAACTAAAAGGTAAAAAATTGCAAAATTACGAATGTGGATGTACATTGTTCGTTCCTAAATGTAAATCTGTACAATATATTTATGTTGATTTCACGATAATTTCATTGATTAAACCCGTTTTGTTTTGTCATAAAGTATAGTGAAAAACTGTAAATGTATTTTTCATAATCGACACTTATTTTTGGCCAGAGAAGAAATGTTCCCGAAAGAAGTATAACCATCCTATTTATAAAGTTTTTCTTAGAAAACGAAATAAATGTCGATTATATTGAATCACATTCTCTTTATAATGGTTGTATGTGCCATCAGAATGTTATCTATTTGAAAATTGCTTTGGAAAATATAGATCCCTCTTGGAAAACTTCAAAGAAAATTGGAAAAAAAATCTATAGAGTTCAGTTACTACCGTAATACATTAAATTCAACTCGCTGCTTCCAGAATTCATCATCAAATGGACTTATGTTAGCTATAGGTATATTGGGTTTGTCAATGATATTTCCCTTTTGATTTGTTATTTGCTCTACTGGGAAATTTAAAAATTACTGCTCCTGTGATATGAGTATTACATCTTTTTCACAACGTACATTTAACATCAAATATTGCGTAGATGACATACGTGAATACGAAAAGTAAAAATAAATTCATCGCACATCCCAATATATTTTGATTTCAAACATCAAAAATCTAAATGTATCTAATTGTATGCAACCAACGTATCACGTCACCCATTAAACATCTCAATCCTGTTATTTATTACAAAAAAACTTCCTCGCGTGTTGCATGTTTTCATAAGGAAAATGTAAATATACGAGAAAAATATGGATCCCCTGGTGCGGTAATCCTAGTTCTAGTTTCAGTTTCAGCAACAGGTCCAACCCGTGCATGTCTGACCTAGCAACAGGTTATTTTGTTTTTCAACCATTCTTATAAATTATTAAAAAATAAAATTTTATTAATTTTCTATCTCTTCTTTATATGCAACATTGCGCTTGTTGACATTGCACGCGCGTGCTCGGATTATCAACCTCCTTTTGATTATAATTTTATGTCCTGGTGATAAAATTCCATTTTTATATCAACGCTTCGGAGTTAATTACCCAGCATGATTGATGTTTGACCTACAGTGTTGTGTTAAATTGGATCCGGTTTAAAAGTTCAGTATTATTCAACTTGGAACAATTTTTAAACAAAAAAAATCAAATGTTATGAGTCGAAGTTACAAATTAATATTCAACAACGAAAAGACAGAAAGATCAGAAGAGAGAGAGAAGAGCAAAAGATAATTCAAACTGAAAATTAAAAGAAGACAAAAATCAAGCGATACGGCTATTAAAATTTTTCAATTTTTAAATATGGAAAGTAAGAGTGTTCAAATTAAATTATTAAAGTTTTGTTCTAGGGAAAGACCGAGTCTTAATGTTATCAGAAACAATTAGTGTGGTAATTTCTACAGAAAAATAAATCGGTTTAGTAGAATTTAAATCTTCCTCCCTTTCCTCCTTCTTAAAATTCCTTACAGACAAATCCATTCCTCCTTTTTATTCGAATTTAAATTACCCCACAGAAAACAATAAAACACACAACAATGGGACGTTTGTCCCCTCGTATATTTTTTTTATCTAAAAATCGCAACCCTTTTTAAATCCAATTAAAAAAAGTTGTCCTTATTTCCTTTTTTCATCCTCTTTTTGGAAACTTAATAAACAGCCTAATTTTTTCAAATGGGATATCGCGCGGGAGGGTTGCATCCCCTCGTAAATTGGGTTTGTTCGAACAAAAGATGTTTCGGACTTTCGGAGGGGATAGAATTCTTTAACATTTTTTTTTTCTTTTTTTGTAGTCATCCCGTACGATTTTTGCATGTGAACGGATTGGCTTCATAAAATGGAAGACACACAAATTTTTGGTGGAAAACTGGAATGCAAAAATTATTAAAGTTAGACCTTATCATCAATAACGAAAAACTTCTTCCTGCAACCAGATTCACATATTAAAATGAATACAGGCAACCAAATTTGCAAAACAATTAAATGTTTTATTTAACCGGTTTTATATTTAATTTAGCTTTGCTTTTAAGAGATGTAAATTCATTAGGTAGGGACTTAATTTGAGGTTATTATTTAATTTTCATGTTGATGAACTGATATTGCGAAAAATAGTGAAGCGGACTGTATATAAGTGAATACACCCCACAGAACTAATTTATTTCTATTTGCATTAAGATAACAGGAGAAACGGCGCGCCAGAGAGCTCGTTTTAACATCCATGCAAAACCGAGTAAATTACGTGCACTAATTTAATTACTGATTCTGTTAATTAACCTCGACTTTTACCAGGAATGTACCAAGCATCATTTTTCATATTTGTTTCTTCTCATTTCTTTCTGTAGTATAGACGTAATCATTTCGCATGAAACGTTTTAATAGAAATTAAATGAATGTGTAAATTGGGTTGCCTATATTAAATGAAGGTTAATTGGATAATTTGTATCTGAAATGTTGATGTATTAAATTAAATGATTTTAAACGTATTGAAAAAATTTGATTGCAAAATATTTTTACGTATACAGACGCATGTTTGATCATGCCTACGTATGAAATTGTAATAAATGGAGTTATTGTTGCAAAAAAAAAGAATGCGATTGCTTAAACAAACTGATTTCTTCCAGTCCCTTGTCATTCTCTCGCCCGGTGTGTTTATTACTACTGGACGGAGAACTGATAAGGGCTTGTGGGAAACCAAAATCTTCCAGGAATTAAACCGTTAACTAGATTTTGTAAATATTTGAGGCCGAAAACGAATCAATCGTGGAAAATGTGAGAAGGGAGAGGACGGAATGCGACATTCCCAACAAAACGCTGTCTCCAATGTGTGTTTGCCGAGCCGTCCGACTGATAACGATTTTGATTGATGAAAGAAGGCGTCTGTTTTCAGATGATAACGCTTCTCCAGGCTTCATATTGTATTCACGACATTATCCCATTATAGAAGTTTTCGGCATCCCCAAACTCTACGGAATATTCCCCAAACTAAAATGAGAGGATGACGACTTTATTTATTTTGACGCGCTTTACACACACTTACACACACACACACACACACACACATTGCTAAGTTAAATTGGTTGCTTAACCTAACAAAACTATTACAATGTAATATGTATATGCAACTTATTATATGCTTCTATTAATCATAATAATATAATATAGAGTTGGACAATAAGTTGTACTATAGACAGCTTTTTATGCACCCTGTGCATTTTATATGTAGAAGCAAGCAATTTTATTTGATTGATACAGATATGTTTGTATGTATTTTTCCTCTTATACTTATAGATATAGGATGTCAAAATATTTTTAAAAAAATTGTTTAATTTTTGCATGAATTTGTTGCAATATCGTATCGAAATGTAATTTATACACTATGAATGTAAATTTGGTTGCCTATATGGACATATAAAAAAATAGATAATATATGAAAAAGGAATGTTAAGATGTGAGTGTAATATTTCTTGTGAAACGGTTGTTTTCCATTATTCAGAGATGGTCGTGCTAGTGCTCTCTCAGTGCGGAAAAATCTACGTGCCCATGATATGAGCAATGTCTGCACTGAGGCAAGTACACATGACACACGTGGGGTGCATTTGATATTCCCCTGTGGTCCAATGGAAATGGAATATAACTGTTATATGCAAATCTCATATTCATAACATCATTAATATTACTGGTCTAATCAATTTTGACTTCGTAACATGACTGTACCAAATTTGATCGGGACTGTACGAGTTAATTATTGGTTTTAATTCTTTTAAACATGTTGACTACTTTGTTTCTTTATTTTTTATCGTTATTTGATTTTTTATATTAATCAACCAGAAAGCATTAAAGTCACCAAAAAACAAAATATGTAATAAAAAATCATAGTAACATCAAATTAAAAAATAAATGAAATTTTGTTGATATCTGGTTACACATACGCGTGTCGTTAAGTTGTAGAAAAGTCAAAAATACGGTATGAATTATTATAAAAAATTGGCATTCTTTTTGTGGGGTTTATTTAATAAATATTACATGCAGACCTTTTTGATGAGTTTATTGTTTGTGGGCTTCTCTTATTTTGGTTCGGATACTCAACAAGACCATTGAACATGAAGATTTTCCAGAAAAATGACAGTTTTGATTAATTCATTTTTGACGTTTGTCTTATAATTGTAATACTAAGAATTGTTTTGTTTGCTATAAAATGGAAATAATAAAATTGAAGTAATAAAAATTCCTTTTAAAATAGTTTTAAGAAGATCAATTTCTTGTGTTTGTGCCCATTGCAACAGGTTTAGTTGTTCTTCTGCGATTTCACGAAATTAGATCTACAAATGGAAAAGATTAGGGGCTGCAGTAAGGATTTTATGTAACACCACCTTTCTTGTGTATTCAAATTCAGGCATGGGGATGACTTGGTAGATTGATGGATCATATATTGCGGCGAAGAAATATCAATCAGGTTTGTTGGTTAAACTTTCGCCATTCCTAATAAAACTAGTATTGCTCTGTAGCAAGGTTTAACGTTTCTTTTCCCATTCATCCTTTAGAATCTTCCCTTTAGATAACAATATAACCAAAGAATTTTAGACTTAATAGTATTGTAAGCCTTAAGTACCTGTTCAAATGGATGAGAGAATTGGTTTGGGCAAATTAAGCGAAATTGGACACCTTGACAATGACTTGGACGTTAGAAAGTATAGATAGAGTAAAAAAAGGTTATCGCATTAGACAAACAACAATGTTAGTTGGTGCCCATTGAAGTTTTGTAGGAACCAAAGAGTGACAGAAACAAAATATTCTTAGATCTGCTTACTTTATGTAAAAAGCTTTTTTTATTCTTTAAAAATATCCTTCCAGTTCATCAGCAAACTCTTATAGTTTCAACATAAATTTTGGAATATCTAATCTCCTAAGCTTTCAATTAGATAAAATACACGGTGGGTTAAATTTTCTGTTCGCAGATTTTCAATCCATATACGATTTTCTCTTTCTTTTACTTCTTTTGTTTCTTTACCCCATTCTACTTTTCTGCTTTTCCTTCTTTCTCTTCATATTTTTTCTTTCCCTGATAATTGTTCCATACTTATTATTACTTATATCAATTTAAGGAATGACTTAAGCATCAATCTCCATCTTCCTTTGCAAGCGCACGTTGAATATCGAATACCTATGAGACTTCATGATCATTTAGACGTATTTGACAGTTTACCAACAACTTTTAACAGCTTATTGACAGCTGTCAGTCATGATATCAAAATTTTGACATGAGATTCTTGATTAATAATAATAATAATAAACTGTTTTCTCTGGGTTATATGATAAAAAGAAAAATTATGCTGCAAGAATTTATTCCAAGAATAGATTTATAAAAAGTACAATCTGAAAGTCATAAGTCAATTCATTCAATCCAAGTTAACTTGTGGGGCGTGTTCGTGATAACATTTTGCTAGCTGGAAGGCGGTTTCCGTGGCGTTGCCCTCTTCTTTCTTGATGCATGCATCAACAATTTTTTGGGCAGTTGCTTCATCGAATTTCTTTGTTATTTTTTCTTTAATGATATTTTTTTGGAATTCACCTTTGTCGTTGATAAATTCAGCTTTCTCGAAGAAGCATTTGAAGAATTTTTTTAAGTCGTCGTTTTCTGCAAAAACTCCTTTTTTGGCTTCTTTTAATACTTCGAGGTCTACGTGAGTTTCATCAATACATTCTTTCTTGATTTTTAAAATTTCTGCTTTGATTTCTGCTGGAATTTCCTAACAAAATGACAAGAATAAAGGTTTTTACAGTTATTTCGTCAGAATTTTTAATTTAATTACAAGTTGAAAAAAAAACTAAGAAATAAGGTAAGTCGGAAAAACAAAATCCAAATTTAAGCATTTTAATGGTTTTATTATTTTTATTGAATTAAATAAAATAAAAAAAAAACTATAGAAAGTTGTGTCATACCAAATTTGAATTCATTGCCTCATTTATGGCTTCATGTTGGAAAACTTGGTTACTAACAAAAATTATTCAAATTACATTCAGAATTTTGACATAAGGCATAAAGTGGGATATTTTTTCCAAAATTTAAAAAAGAATTTTCTTATATTGTGAAGATTTCGTTCCTTTCTCTAGATAAATTTTGTAAATGAGAGGAAGATCAAAGGAGACATTTTGAAACTGGGCAAAATTGATCGAAAGTTTTGTTAAATGTCAAAAAAATTGTACGGATAAAATAATTAGCTGGCAAAGAATATAACAAGCAAATCAAATGATTGATCTAAATCAAATTTTGGAAAATTTAATTAAAAATGATTTCCAAGCATTTTTTTTCTGAAATTGTTTGTAAACTAAGAAAAATGATCTATAAGGATATTAGGGTACATTTTTTGGTAGGACCTATTTCCTAAAAGTTAACACATTTTGTCCAAAAGTTGATTTTCGAATTTGGTTATTTTTAAAAAGATGAGAAATTTCAAAATTTTGAACTTGATATATGTATAACAAATCGAAACTAATTTTCAGCAAAAAAGAAATCAACAAATCAAAAAATTAAAAACATATTCAATTTGGAAAAATTGAAGATTTTAAAATTAATACAATATTAAAAATTTTCAAAAATATAACTTTTTTAACTTACTAAACTTTGCCCAACAGTCACCACTGCAAGGAAAAATGCAACTACCACAATAAACTTCATATTGTTGATTTTGTATTTTTATTTGTTTGTTTGTTTGTTAACTTAATCTGGCTATTCTTCAACTGATGTTGATTGCATTATTTTTGCAATTTATATACAAAACGAGTGTCATAAAAAATGGATTAGTAGCGATACTGATTGATACACTCATTACAATTAAGCTTGTCCTTAACAATAAATTCGTTTCTTGATTTATTTACATTCATCAGGTTATGTAATCTGCACTAATTGTAAAATTGACCATGCTTAATGTTTTTGTGTGTTATAATTAGATTGGTAATGGTCTCATACAATAATTGAACTGATAATAACAAAAGATTTTTTAAATTTCAAATAAAAAATATAATTAAGTTAAAAAAAACCTATAAGGAAGAATATTAATTTTTTTTTCATATTTTGTTTAAAGAATATTTAATTTTTCACTATTTTCATAATTAACGCCTCATTTTCGTTCGTTCGTCATTTTTTTTAGTTTTAATTTTGTTTAAATAATTCTTGATTAAAACGTTTTTAAATTAAATTTACTTTAAAAATATTTCGAAATTTTTCCACATTAATAAATTGAATTATTCATCGTGATAAAGTCAGAGAAATGAAAGAACGTAAAAAAGAGAGAGAATTAAGGATGAAATTAAGCGCATAAAACATCTCAGAATTTTCCTTCTGAATGTATTCAGCACCCTCTTTAAACTCCTTAACGATTCTTAAAATTATTATCATCATGTTATTTAGTTTTATTATGTCTGTAATGTTACACAAAAACAGTCCTTACAGTGTACGTAATTAAACGAAATAAAAAAAGGTATTTAGTATATATGGTGGAAAAGAGCCAACGAAATTTAAAGCCAATTAAGTCAGTCTGAAATGAAACATGCAAGAGAACTGGATTAACTCTTTGCATAGTCATGAAACAAAACCGCAATGTAAAACTTTCAAGTTAACATTCCGATATTGTATAAGCGCGCCAGATTGTTAATGTACCTGCACTGTTTTTCTTTCCGCAACAGAATGCTGTTTAAACAGATTTAATAGAAAATAATGTGAAGTCGGTTATTTAATGCTTCTGCTGTTCATTTCTCGTGGATTGCCATATTAACTCCTCTCCAAATAGTTACTCATATAATACGCTTTATTTAATAAAATAACTTTCATCCTTGTC